>OX411308.1:163982977-164213063 GCA_948150685.1 Rhaphigaster nebulosa
ACAATTTCTTGTTCAAAATAAAAATCTGGTACGCGCATCACACAACTTTCGTTTACCACTCTAGGTATCCATTTTATAAAATAATTTCAAAGAATTCACATAAACACTAGGTAGTTGATATTTTCAGCAGCATGCTTTTCATTGTCTTTTCTCACAAAAATACACTAAAATATTTTTTTAAACAATTATTATTACAATTCTGTGCACTATATCCTTTTGGTTTCTTAAGCTTAAGATAAATATTAAATGTTTTCACTTGATTTCTATTGAAATTACATTTCGTTTCTATGGAAACATTCATTTTTCATTAAATAATATAAAATTAGAATTTATCAACTACAACAAAGTTTATTTCATTCCATAGCCTTATTTAACGATTTAACTGTTTACATATTAATTTTTCTAAAAGCTTTAGCTTTCTAGCAGTATATTATGCATCTATTTCAATACTCTTATTTCCGGAAATTTGTAATTTTTCTCTTTTTTCTCCTTTAATAATTAAACAAATTCTTTAATATTTTATATTTATCCATTTTCAATTACTACAAACAATAAGAGACGGTTAATTATTAGAAATAACCAAAATTAAAGGTACTTTAGAGGAAGCCATTTTAAAAATTCGGCATTAAGCCCTCTCAGACTATTTCAATGAGGATAAGACCTAGGTTATATTAAAGGCCATTATAATTATGGATTGGTATTACGAGTTTAATCAAAATCGTAAGAGACATTAACGAGAAAATTATAAAAATGTATAAAATCCATGGTGTGAAGTGGAACTTGAGGTTAATTGATTTTAGCGCAAATTAGACATATGCTTATCTTAAATACGTAATTTTAAGTTTCATACAACTTTTCGTTTTTTAGCTAGGCAGGTCATATACACTGCTGTAGTTCAATACGCTGTATCTTGCTAATTCTGGTCCGATTTGGATAATATTTTCGTTGTTTTTTTAAAGAATTTAATTATTTTTATATGATTTATCATAAAATCAATAATTTTCGAGTTATGTGGACATAAAATTTTCTTTTTCTCATAACTTTTTCCACAGCATTTTCTCGGTGATAAACTATATATATGAAAAGTTACAAGATTTTGAGGAGAAGACTTTAGGCAGGTTTCATTAAAATTGTAAAAAAAGTGTACAACTGATGGTATAAAGTGGCACTTCCGATAAGTCGATTTCAGCGGAAAAGTTACGGTAACATTCCAAACATATAATTATCTTAAATAATTTCAGTTTCACACAACTTTTGACAAATTTTTGAGTAGGCAGTTCACATACTTTGTTATAGTCTAATATGCTGTATCTTTGCTAATACTGGTCCAATTTAGATAGTTCTATTTTGTTTTTTTTTAGAAAATTTAAATACCTTTTATATTTCTATATACTATATATAACTTAGAACATCCATAACTAAATAAAACTTTGTTTTTATCATAACTTTTTCCCCTAATTCTCGGTGATGTACTGCATAAACGAAAAGTTACAAGGCTTTGAGCAGAAGACTTTAAACATGTTTCATCAAAATCGTTAGAGCCGTTTTCGAGTAAAAAAGTGTATAGCAGATGGTATAAAGTGGTACTTTTTAAAGTCGATTTCAGCGAAAAAGTTGCCGTAACATCCCAGGTATATATCTATCTTAAATACCTAATTTCATTTTTATACAACTTTTCATTTCTGAGCTAGGCTTTTCACACAAATAGACACTCACACAAACACCATTTTGTGAGATTTGTTTATTTGGATTCAGGGGAACTTAAAATGTATATTTCCGTTGAAAACTTGACTTCGAATTTTTTCACGATCGCAATAATTTCCCTTACTTTAATGGTATTTCATATATAAGTAATTAAAAGTAAAACAAAAACTAGAGATAAATTATGATAAATATATTTCAAAGTGTCAAATAGGATCAGAGTTTAATAAAACAAATGGAAGGCTCTGAGAAAAGGAAGGTTCAGTTCCTTCTCGATTACTAGGCAATGATAAGGGACGCTGAAAAACAAAATTCACTCTACGAAGAAGTAGAAGAAGCTGTCACAGTAGAGAAGGATGTTTCGGAGGGACCTTCGTTTTCAGAGAAACTGATTGATTTATTAATTAAAGAATTACATGCATTTAGTGCATATACACCCACTAAGTTCTACCAATAGGTCTGCTTGTACAGGATAATATTTTTTAAACAGATGGAAAAACTTTATGGATTCAAAAAAGTTTTTACTCACAGATCATTTGACACTCCAGAAGGACTGTTAATAAGAGATTTTTAGAACCATCATGAGCAGCTGATGCTCCTGAAAAAAAATGGGAATCGGATAATTAGCCTCCCTTACTATTGTGATAATACTATCGAAAAAGTGATTTTAGAGGAGAGGAACTTATTCGAAAATTTGATGAATCCCCGCCTTCATGTCCAAGGGAGAGGGAAGAGTGACGAGATCAGAAGTAGAATCATGACTGGTAACAGAACATACTTCAGACTGCAAGGATTGATAAAATCGATCCTCTTAACCAGTAAAACTAAGCTTAAAATGTATAAATCTCTGATAAGACGAATAGTGTGCAATGGATCGGAAACCTGCACTCTGAAAGCTTCAGACCAATTAGCCCTAAGGATATTTGCAAGAAATATATAAATTCATATATTTGGTCTGTGTGATAGCAATGCACTTGGTGCGTTGCTTTTACTTTTACTTTAAAACTTATTCAAAAAACAAGGAAATGTATTACCTCATAGGACATGAGGATATAGTAAGGTTTGCCAAATCGAGAAGGATAAGTAGGCTTGGTCATGTAGAAAGGTTCCCGGATGAACAGATGACTAAGAAAACAATAAGAGAAGAGTTTCAATGCAAGAGAAGAATAAGGCGTAGAAGGACAAGCTGGATGTGAGAGGTGGAACAAGACCTCACCAAGCTTGGAGGGACTGCATGGAGGACGAAGGCACTAATTCGCGACGAATGGAGGAGGATTGTACAGGATGCCAAAGTTCACCCTGAGCTGTAGCGCCGGAAAAGAAGAAGAATTTATAGAGGCTGGGTATGCCTCAAGAGAGTCTCCCGACCCCAGGGTCGATCCACAGCTGATATAATAAAATAGATAATTACTGTCACAGCCGGACCCAAGGAAATAGATGCACAGTTCCTTACTCACTGAGCTAAAAAAAAAAAAACAATTATTTTTTACTAATTAAAACTTATTAATTATAAACTTATTTTTATATAATTTTAATTCCGGAGCAAAAATTACCCATATTTTCAAATAATTTATTAACAAATATATTTTACCCTTTATTGATTAATCCATCTAACGCTCCTTGCTCATATCACATACTAATATAAATTTTAAAAAATGTATTATTAGACACCTAGTTACTCTTTAATAATCATTTACTACTTAATTTCAATTTTGTTAATAAGAAAATGGCAATTAGCAAAGAAAAATGGCATTCCTTAGTTCGGAATGCCCGGCCAAAAATGTCTGTATTTATATTTCCCATATAGTTTTTAATATTTCTTTTTTAAAAAAAGTTTATAACTGAAATATACTTCGTTTTTCTTTAGGAACATCATTCAAAAATCTCAGTCAGTGGCTTCAATACTACTTTTTTTACTTCTTTTTTAAATTTATTTAAAATCCTGGTGCAATATTTTCTTTAAAAAATCTTAAAGTTAAACATTTTGAAAAGAAATTATTTTTGGCATCAAATATCAGGCATCAATGAAATCAAAAGAAGTGGGAAACATGAATATAATGCTCCATATAGAACAAATATAAACTGAAATTATTAGTGGGGTATTAAAGGCTCCCATAGAAAATTCCTCAATTACTCCTGACTATAGAACCGAAAAGTGAGGGCTGAAGACCGTAGCAGACCCGAACGAATGCCTCATGGATTCCAAGGATATTTATAAAGTCTCTTTGATTCACCGCCCTTTCGTGTGGAATGCTCTTTTGCGTTAATACCACTTCTAAAGCCGTTTTCTATAAAATATAAAAAAAAAAAGAAGACCAAGGTTTTTCTGAAAGCTGAATACAAGGGATATAGAAACTTTGAACAAAATACTTAATTAATTATACTGAATTGATATTTAACCCTGAAGTAGACAATGATTTCTTGCTACACGATTAGGCGCTTGGGGAACATGTGTCCCCCATAAAATTGAAATAATTTTAAACTCTCTATTCTCCTAATTATAACAAATTGTTTGTTTTTCAGTTATAAAAAGAAAGCGAAATAAACTATTAAAATTTATTTCAAATGTTTTTGTCAATATAAAGTTTTCATTAAAGCAGTTGACAAATCATATTATACATTCGACTTTTAATTTTTTTTCTTCTTTAAACTCTTTCAGCCATTTCAACCAAACATGAGTATTATTAAAGCATCTAATGATAGTATTTGCCATTAGTAATAATGACAAATAACGAAATAAATGATATGTGCGGCAATAAAATATAGTTTGAAATAAAAGATAAAATAAAATATTGTTTCTAGTGGTGGGATACTTGTAAAAAGATTTGTGAAGTCGAATGATATTAATTTCGCGTTATCCGGGATTAGTATGTTCTTAATTTTATTGACTAACGCTATAGAGTTTTTTACCGTGTGTTTTGGGGAAAATGAGATTCTGGTTTTGAATAAATTGTTCAAGTAATGGGCAAGTTTATAGATCGGGCTATTGATGTTAGTAACGACTGGTCTTATGGGGATTTCCGGTTTGTTTATTTTTGGTAGGCCATATAGTCGGGGAGGTAGCGGATCATCTCAATAAGAGTGTATTTTTTATTATCCGGTATCAATATGCTGTTTTTTATTAACTCGCGGACTTCGGTGGCAAATTTATTCACGGGATTTTTGATATTAGGAAAACCGTTTTTGTTTATGAAATCGTAAACTTTCTTTCTACAGTTATCTCTTTCTAGAATTACTGTCGTATTTCCTTTACCTGCTTTTATTATTACGAGATTATTTTCGCGTACTTCTTCTGACAAAACACGTGCTGTTTTATGTTCTGCTGATATATTTTTATTGGACCTATTGATTTTTTCTAGTTCGGTTTTTAGTACATTGGCGCATACGGATTTGGAAATAGAATCGTTATTATATTTTACTAGGCTGGTTTCGATGTGAACCGCAAGATTTTCAAACATTTTTGAGTTTACAGGTGAATTTATGGAGTGTTTTAAGCCTTTCTTAAGAACGTAGTTTTCAGTCTCCGATAAGTTGGTGCTAGAGAGATTGAGAACACGTTGAGAAAATTGGTTTTGACTTTGGGAATTGTTTGACGAACCAGAAGAACGGATATTTAAATTGACATAGTTTAACCGTAATTTTGTAAGTTTCTTTTGTAGAGTTTCATGTTTTTTCAACATGACGTTTTGGACCCGGGTTCGAAATTGTTTATCGAGAGAGTCAAATTCAAGTGGGTGGAGGATAAAAGTTAATTTAGAATGGAGGATATAAAGGTATAATTTTATACTTTCCCTAACTGAGTACTAATGATTGATTTCTAGTCTCACCCATTGTCGTCTTGCATGGCTCTTGTTTGAACTCCAGATCTTATTTGAACATAAGACGGAGTCAGGTTTTCTCTTAAGCACGTGTTGTAGTACCAGATGTTTTTGTTCGCTGTTGCACATTTGAGCCTCAATTTGGAAAATAAGTAGATGGCATCTTTTTGTTTCGCATTTTTCAGTTCTGTAATGACCGGTTTGGAGATAGAATTTAATTTTGAATTGCTCAGTTTTACCCTTTGGGTGGATTAACATGTACTAAAAACCGAACTAGAAAAAATCAATAAGTCCAATAAAAATATATCAGCAGAACATAAAACAGCACGTGTTTTGTCAGAAGAAGTACGCGAAAATAATCTCGTAATCATAAAAGCAGATAAAGAAAATACGACAGTAATTCTAGAAAGAGATGACTGTAGAAAGAAATTTTACGATTTCATAAATAAAAACGGTTTTCCTAATATCAGAAATCCCGTGAATAAATTTGCCACCGAAGTCCGCGAGTTAATAAAAAACAGCATATTGAAACCGGATAATAAAAAATACACTCTCATTGAGATGAATCCTCTACCTCCCCGACTATATGGTCTACCAAAAATACACAAACCGGAAATCCCCATAAGACCAGTCGTTACTAACATCAATAGTCCGATCTATAAACTTGCTCATTACTTGAACAATTTATTCAAAACCAGAATCGCATTTTCCCCAAAACACACAGTAAAAAACTCTATTGCGTTAGTCAACAAAATTAAGAACATACTAATCCCGGATAACGCGAAATTAATATCATTCGACTTCACAAATCTTTTTACAAGTATTCCGCCACTAGAAACAATAGAAATTTTAGAACAGTTAATCTTCCGATCTAATATAGCACCGCTGGAAAAACTAGATCTTTACAATTTGATGTCTATTTGTATAAAACATAATTATTTTCAATTTGATGGAAAATTCTTCAAACAGGAAGAAGGCTTGCCGGTGGACTCACCCCTTCTGGCAGATTTATTTATGGACAAATCAGAACAAAATATTCTTGACCCAAACCATTCTCAACTAGCTCAACATATCATATACTGGTATCGGTATGTAGATGACATTATATGCCTATGGTCTGGTGCGACAAGATAAATAAATAATTTTTTAAAGGAAATAAACGAAATTCATCCCTCGATTAAATTCACAGTAGAACTGGAAAAAAAAAAACCCATAAACTATTTAGATTTAGAAATCTCAGTATCTATTCTATAACCACCGAATATAGGCCCATCCCGAAACATTATGTTTTGATTCCATATGACAGCCCGATATCCACCAAAGTCGAAAATGAATTGAAAAAACTAGGATTAAACCATGCATTTAAAATAGAAAAAACCCTGTAGTCATATTTCTCTCATCCTAAAGACAAAATATATCCTTTCCAAAAAAGCGGAGTGTACGAACTAAATTGTAATGATTGTGCAGCCAAATACACGGAAAAACTGGAAGAACACTAAATTAGAGATTAAAGGAACATTTATGTGCATATAATAATAAAACTGATAATTCCAACTTTGCTATTCATTTAAATGAAAAAAATCATAAATTCATCAAAGACTCAGGAAATTAAATTAATATATCACGTTCAACGTTTAACAGTCTCAAATTAAATATATATGAAGAATTAAGAATATAGGAATTAAATAATAAAATCCTTCAAATCCAATCCAGATTTTTGCTTAAATGACCAAATAAATATCTCCAATAGTCCAAACTTAAATTTATTCCCATATATAACATAAAAAACAATTACCTACCGACATTAATGGAAAAACCCTGACCCTCAAACCGTTTTCCTATAAACATGCTATCTTTCCATTTTCGTTAGTTTAATGCGAGAAGAAACCAGTACAAACTTTTCTGTTTGATATGACCCATTTAAGCCTTGGTGAGTACCAACATGAATTTGATTTCTTGTCTTAATTAAATTCATAATTCATAAATGTTTTATAATACTGATTTATATTAATCTAATTTAATATGTACAATAATACCAAACTATATTTTGAATTGCTTATTTTTGAATTTATTATGTGTTTTTAGAACTGAGGATGAATGTATAACATTCGAAACTAGTTTTCAATAAAACATATTTATAGAAGTGGCAAATAATTTATCAATTCCTAATAACATTTAATGAAAAAAAAAAGGTCTCCATGGAACAACACACTAATTACACAGAGTTACTGACTACATCGCTGAAATACTATAGCAAAAATAAAACGCACCTGGCGTAATCTGGATGTCGCTTAGGCATTTGAGTCTGGGACCAGGAGCTTCACTTCAAACTCAAGACCATACTACTTCACACCTACTATCTCATTTTCCAGTCTTTCCTCATCGACAGATTTTTCTCAATTCGCCAAGGCTCAGAAATTTCCTCAATTCGACCGGTCTTGGCAGGAGTACCGCAAGGCTCAGTTACCTACCAACTCCGAGACATTGGGTGCTTCCGAAGCTTAATACAACTATTTTAACAATCCACCACGACCCCAGACTGGTCTGACTGACTTTACAAAATCGCTAATTACATTTACCAAATTGGTATTCCCTTTACAAAATGCAGTTAAATCATAACCAATCACAAAAAATAATTTTCAGAGTTCGACGAGACACGTGTCCACCGGTTTATATCGGCGACAACCAATTTCCTCAGAGAGAAACAGTAAGTTATATTGGACTGATATTCGACCGAAATATGCCTAGACGTCAAAATGAAAAGACTCTAACAAAAATACTGAAATTACTGTACTCTCTTTTTTCCAAATCTTCAAAGCTGAAAATGAGGCAGAAACTAGATATATACACATACCTACTTAAACCCATATGGAACTACATCTCACACATTTACGGTTCAGAAAAAAGACTTAGTTGTGAAAACTGCAATCTTTTCAATCCAAAATTTTAAGACTGATAACAGAATCTCCGTGGTACGTAAACAACAAAACTCTAGATACCTACTTACAACAATCAACCATCGACCAATGCACACGTACTGTCTATTCCCGTTTTCATAATAACCTTCACGGACATCACAACTGACTGATGTGACTACGGCTGACGTGGCCATCAGGAGAAGGCTAAAAAGGAGCTGGATGAGGATCTCTCATTAAAGGACTAATTCAAGACCAACAAGAGATGCTGCTGGGTACTATTCTTCCTCATGCTTATCGTGCCACGTATATCTGTTATATCCATGTTATATGCATATTTCCACTCTCCTGCTAGACAGATGCGAATAAATAGTTGGAATATAAAAAAAAAGTAGCGAGGTAAGTGAAAGTTGTGTGTTGCGCGCACCGTACCAGTTTTTTATTATAATTGGCAAAAATATCTATTAAACTTTTGATGGTTCTCAAATCTTACTCAGAGAGTTTGTCTGTTGAAAGTTCTGATCTGTCCCACCTTTCTCGTTAAGTGGAGCAAAGTATCCTCATGCAAAATTATCCACATTTATATTTTCGGAAATCACGAGTAAGGAAGAGATAGATAAAAAAAACTGGTATTTGCTTCTAAATTTCAGACAGATTTTGAACAAAATAGTGAGCATACTAATCTTTAAACAAAAAGGAGAAGCAATCCAGCAATGCATGGTGTTTAATTAGGTATTTTTTAATTATACTAATTTATAATTAGTTGCACTAGAGTCAGTTTACTTTTCCAGGAATCTTGCACCTGTATAATCAATTTTAAGCCATTGTTAAAAGTGCAGTTATTGTTTACTCTTAGCACAGCTGTAACAATCACTCTGCATACGCATTGGCAAGCCTACAATAAATCCTTCCTCAACAAGCAGTCTATCGAACGCAAAAAGATATTTTCAAATTGAATTGGTAGTTCCTAAAATTAATGCGTTCAAACAAACTCTTCAGCTTTATTCCTATATATTAGTATAGATTTGTCTTTTATTTTGAAGTCTTCGGGAGTTTCTATATTTATAAGCGAACAGAACGTCCTTTACTTGACTTAGGTTTCACTCACTAATCTATCATTTCATTTATGATGTTTTGGGATCTTATAATCATCATAAGAATACCAAATTTTTCTATTACATACATTTCAATCTTACGATGTCGTCATAGATTGATAAATAAAATTTTAATATTCATTATTCATTTTTATATGAGTACCTGCTTATTTCATGTGACAGGGAATATTTTGTTATTCCATATCGATTTCAAAAATTATAAATTTAATATAAATGATAACATAATTAAATGCGATAATTTTAAAATAAGAAAAGTGGTTGTCTCTGTAGTTTTAAAATATCCCGATGAACTTCTCATATGACTGCTTGTGCATAGCTCGTTAACCTGATCGATATCGTCCCAAGGGCTTACTCTAATTTCCGGAAAACACCATTAACCCATCACTGGTGGAAAATCCCTGCAATTAGTTACGAAGCATCTCCATTGGCTGGGCTCCCTGCAGAGAGTGGAGGGGAGAATTGCTATCTTAATCTGAGCTGTTAGACAGCTGCGGCTTTAACAACGAAATTTATACAGTGCCACAGATGGAATTTTAAACAAATAGATCGACAATAATCGTTAGTTCATCTCAGACGTATCAGAGTAAAATTAAAAATTGGGAGATTCAAAAAAAGAAGAAATTTGATTTCTTTATTCTTTTGTAAGGAAGGATTATATTTGTATTAATTTTATTTTGGGTGGTTAGAATTTTCTTTACATCATTTTTGCCCTTTCGGCATATTTTCCCATCTTCATGACTAATCACTGTATTTAAAAAATAGCATAATTCTAATTCAGATAAATTATTTATAACATACTTACGATTTAACAATTAAAAATTCATTTATATATTTACTAGACTACCTTATATATTCCATGACTTCTAGTACTGTTTACAATATCATAGTTAACTATTTTTGTCTTAATCAAATCTATAATTACTATTTTTTCCTCTTAATTTTAACTGTCACTATTTCTGTCATTAAAATTATAAAAAGAATGTAGCATTCATATTTCAATTTAATTCTCAATTTTATTATGAATTAGATTTTGTACTACATAAATAAAGTCACTATGACCTATTCAAACTAATGTTTTCAAACTAGAACAAAGGTCGTGGTATAACTTCATCGTGTCAGAAGTTATAAATTATAAAAGTCAGCAAAACAAACTGCAAATTGCGTTGCTATCCCCTTTTATTATTGCAAATTCGTTGATCCTTCTGTTGATGTAATTGAATTTTCTTGAGTGTTCAAGAGGATCTGAAGGATTTGCCTCTTGGTTTGGAAAAAGTTATCAGAGAATCAAAGATCCAGACCAGTGGAACGATCTTTAATCGTACGGTACAAACACTGGGCTATGGTGATGACATCGACATTGTTGGAAGATTGAAAGTTGCAGTAGAAGAAACCTTCCTTGCTCTTGAGAATTCCATCAGGACTTGCGGCTAATACCTCTCAAACCAAAAATATGTTTGCTGGTCAAGCTAAAGGTCCTTACGAAGATTTTGTCCAGGTTTAATATTCCAAGCCACAGGTTCATGCTAGTAATTACGTTTTGGCTGAGATAAAGAGCCGATTAGCATCAACCAGCAGGTGCTGTTTCCAGCAGCGTCGGCATCTGGGGCAATGATCAGATCTGGGCTAAAAATAGGTTTCTATGGTGGATTTTTGTGATTGAATTTCAGCCTTCCAATATGCAAGATGAACATGAAAGATGGTCTTTCAACTAAACCAGTTAATAAACATGTTGCAAGACTGCTGATTCGTTAAGTCACCGGTTTTTTACATTGACATTAGCATACGAAAAATAAAGACTTTGGAGACAAATATCTGCGGTTATTCAAGTCGAAAAACGTCTAGCACAAATAAATATTCTCTTGGCAAAACTGATTAACATAAATATTGCAGATGAAATAATTTAGCACTACAAGGTGAGGCAAAAGGTGGAGCATAAGACATTCGAGGATTTGGTGTAACCAACACTGGATATGAATATTCATTTCAATGGTCTTGCCCTTTTACTAAGCTCGTGTTTTCATTTATTACCCTATGAAATGTATGCTCTGTTACTAAATTTTACCTACCTGGCTTATGGTAATAAGTAGAGTTTCGTGGTATGCCAAAATCACTTTTCTGTTATTTGTTTCAGCATTATTTATCACCATATTGTTACTTCAATATATTTAAAAAAATAAAGAATATAGTTTTTTTCCAATGATATGATATTAAATTCTGATACATGAGATAGTCTTCAGAAAATAAATATATGTTTATAACATTATATCAGAATGAATGAATATCTGAAAAAATGAATTTACTATGAACGAATGCACCGAAACAGATGGTCAAAATAAACTAGCAATTGATTTTTTTGAATTTGTCAAATTCCATCAACTACTTTCGCTTATGCATGTGCCAACGTATGTTCCTTGACAAGCTCATATATAAAAAGCTGCTCATCCCGTAGATTTTATTCTCAAAGGACAATATGTGTATACCTTGAAATATATATAATTATGTAAGGTAAAAGTTTTCAACTAGAAATAATCGCTCATCAGTAGACCTTCATTGGTTACAATATTACCTCTGCGTAAGGTTTATTGTATATTGTTGTTCGAAATGTGGATCGTTCTGATAAATAAACTATAAAAATCTCTGAGGAAGAAAAAAAAAATTTAATTATGCACCCAATTAAAATGGTGAGCTATACTGACCTACTTGGGAGACGTTTTTTGAGAAACAAACTTTTTCCAGCTGTGCTGAAATATTTTGAAGTTGATACGATTTTTACCTAAATGTTCACAATTTTTTTGTATATAATCATTTCTTTTCTAGATTGTAGGAAAAACTTTTCGTTTTGCTTTCCTTCTATCTATCAATTAACGGTGAATCAACGCAAAGCTGAGTCAAGGCCTCCTGAATCAGCCTACCCCGTATGTCCTGCCCCTCCATCCAATAATGCTCTCCAAGCAATATCCGGGTATCGTGTGCGGTATTATATGACAAACGTATTTTAGATGTTCCTAACGTCTGGGCCCATGAATTTCTTCTGGAAGAATCTTCTTTGGAATGAAATGTTCACCAAATGTCCAGCCCACTTTAACCTTCCAAGTCGAATGAATCGGGTTCCTTGAAGAGGCCATTCCATTGGTCCTTCGACAATATATTATGAAGTTGACATGATATTAAATGATTATAAATTCTCAAACTGTCTAAAATAATTTCTTATCTAGATTATAAGCAAAAATTTTCATTGCTTTACTTTCCTTCGGTCATTCCTAATAACCAATGATTGCGTGATTACAACAGTAAATAAACCTTAATTATCATGGCTAATTTATATTTAATACTATCGCACTATGCATATATTAGGCAGTGTGAAAGCGTAACCAAGTTAGTGAATTATTAATGTTCCAGCATTATACCAAATATAAAATTAATGCAAAAAGTATTTGTAAAACTATTGAGGATAATTCGGTAGAGAACCCGAATGGAGGTAACATGACCGAGATGGGAGGTCACATGACCGAGATGGGAGGTCACATGACCGAGATGGGAGGTCACATGACCGAGATGGGAGGTCACATGACCGAGATGGGAGGTCGTGTTACAACTTAAAAACATCAAAATATTTTTTCCAGTCCAAAGACGTACAACTTAAGAATCAATTTTTAATAAAAAGAGCAAAAATCGTTAATCAACTGTTTAAGAGACAAAGGAAAAAAATGGGTGTATCCTAACCAAAAATAGAGGAACTCCTTTTTTATTTTTGATTATATTGATAATTAGTCACATTTTTAAATCACATATTGAATCTTCAAAAGGTATTAAGTATTTTAATGTAAATAAATTTCGTTTTGGGGAGTTATTTATACCATTATTTGATTTTAAACAAACAGTAAATTGTAAATTTCTGAAGATTTCTTATTAAGGCAAAACATTGTGTATTCAGAATTTATGAATAAATATTGACATGCATTGATAAAGTTGATTATTACTGCTTTTCTCATTTGATGATTAGGAATTAGTCTGCTGGTAATAGGAACTTAACATGATAGGAACTTAAAATGTTTCCTGGTTTCCTGCCCGATGCATTTGAAACTGGAAATTGTTATAGCTTTTGAAACTCTTATCGGTCGAGTAATTTTTTTATTTTATTATATAGGAATCATAAGCAAAATAATGATATATTATTTAGCTACATAAACGAATGACCTATAAACTTACCTACGACATGAACATAGACAGAGTACACGATGGGTGGGTGGGAGTTGACTTGGCACTCGTAGTGGCCCCGGTCGGTGAAGTTGACGGACTGGACGTGGAGCTGCCAGTCGGCCGGCTTGGTGAAGCTGATTCTGTAGCGAGGGTCCGGGCTGTAGATCTCTGTGTTCACCGAGATCAGCTGCAGGCTGTCACCCTTCCGTCTCATCCAGGACACCTGCAACAACCTCATTCAACATCAACAACAACAAAAAAAGCTATTGCAATCATCACAGAATGAGTCTGTTATGCCTATGCCAGCTTAACCAAAGCAGGGAGATAAAAGACATTTCTCCCTAATACCGATATTTATAAAAATTACTCAAATTGAAATGGAATCACCTTTTGATGCTACGGCTAAATATGACAAATGGGCAAGAAGAATTCAGAAGTGGGTACCAACAACGAGAGAAAGAAATGACAGGAGGAAAAAAGAACCTGATTGTTATAAAGTACCAAAATAACAACAAACACAAAATCTCGTTACTAATAAACAAATTAATATAAATGCACATTATTGGTAACTATTGCTACATCGCACATTTAGAATGTTTCTAACAAAAAATGTTTTTTTTATTAGAACAAACAAATATTTTGTTAGACTAAGGTTCTACTTAGAAACCCCTTGGAGTTTCCTCAAGCACGTGTTTCTGATAGATCACCTTTGTGTCTATTGGTTCGTTCTGATATTCGATGGCTGGCTGCTGTTTGGGATGAAAGGAGTGAAATGAACCGAACCATTTCATTTGAGTATTTAGGTATTTATGATATTTCGTGTTTGTACATGGTTTGATATATTATAGTTTTATGTATATAGTTTTTTATTCTTTTATATTACATAATTATTGCTGAAATTATCGTCATTAAAAATATCGCTTAGCATCCTCCATTAAGTTTGCAAAATAAGAGGTGAGATTCAGCGACTCAATAGAAACGAACGGGTTAGAGGCTAAAATACGTAACAAAAACGGGTTAGAGGGAAAATACGTTTTCGTCCTTATTCCCATCACATTCATTCTTTTTTATATAAGTAGCATTTGTTAAACAAGGAACATCAAAAAATCAGTTCTTCAAATTAGCCTACAAAGAGAGTAACCAATATTTTGAGTATATTTTAAGTTCCTTCTTAAATTGATGCTGCAGAAAGGGCTATAGTTTTAAATGCATGTTCTTTAATATGTAGTCTATTCCAAAAAGATATTCATTATTAAAGAATACTAATTATTAAAGAATCTAACCTGTGTGATTGGTAAAAGATAGATTTAATACAGTTTAGAGAAATTGTTTCTTTTAGCAGCCGCTGGAAGCGCTGCTTTGCTTAGCTCCTTAAGCCGGATCCACAAATATAAAAGTTTTTGCCGAACATAACAAAAGATGTAAAACTTTGTGCGTGCTTAGAATTTTTTGTGAATATGAATTTCGTGATAAAGCATGCAATCATGATGACAAATATTTGTGTTTCATAGGATCGGCACAATCGGAAATTTAAATAATTTCTTAATTTATTCGGAGTCATATTTGTATGGGGTGACGTGGTGCTAATTTGTATCTACTCTGCTGGCGATGATAAAATACACAGGAATGCTGGTGCCTGCAGCCGGTATATATGCCTCTTAACACTAACTTGTCTTTTTTTGCTTAATTCTTGAATGGAAAATTTCAACTCTTCTTTTTTTATTTGATACTTACGAGTACAAAGAAGGCAGAAGACATTATTTTTTCTGCTACGTGAGTGCGTTTATTACATTTTAAATGTGTATTCACGTGTTTACTTTTCTCAAGACTTTTTCTTTTTTTTCTTCAAACTTATGATGTTATTTTTTACTATAGGATTAGTGCCGATAAACACTTAAAGAAATGTTCCTGGAAGTAAAGTACATTAATGATTGAACATACGTCGCAAAACCGTGCCAGATGGGCCTCTTAATTTTCGAAATCTCGTGAAATAGTAAAAGTTGATTTTTATTTTTTTCGCAAACTCAGAATTTTCTTACATTTTTGGTGGTACCATTGGTCGCCCAGCGAGAAGGACATAAAATTATACTATCGTAAAGGTGAGTCCTACTAGCAGCACTTACTTCCATCATTAAATATTAAAATTCACATTTTAAAAAATCAATTTAAAAGAATAAATAAAATAAATTACACAATTTATAGTAAGTATTTCAAGATAAGTTAAGCCTGATAAATTCGCCCGTAACTGATAAATATTCTTTAGTTTTTCGCACACTAAATGTTTACATTACATTCGCGTTTGTTAGGCAATATTATTAGTATTCTATTTTTATAATCATAAGGTTCCAAACTTCCATAATCAATAATAAAAATTTATTTTTTCTATTATCTGTTTATTTATTGAAAGTTTTTTTTGTTTTGTTTTTAAACCGAATTATGCATATTAGATTAATGATATATCTATATTTTACTTTCTCTTTCCTATATATGAAATATGTGCTATGTTCAAAACGAAAAGTTGTACGAAACTGAAATTACGAATTTGAGGCAGATTTATGTCTGGGATGTTACAGCAACTTTTTCGCCAAAATCGACTTATACAAGATACAACGAATCGGATTTACCGGAAGTACAACATAATACCATCGATTTTGATTAAACTCGTTTTATCAATGTGCAATTAAATGGTGAGACAAATATCAGCTAGGTCTTATCCTCATTGAAATAATACCTTCCATTTTGTTTACTTGAAATAATTAACCTTTTCTCATTGTAATTAAAAAAGTGATTTATATAAATTATGGATAAAGGAGAAAAAAAAGAGAAATATTTTCTCAGATTGAAAAAATATTTTAGGGAATAAGAGAGATATAGATGTACAATACACTGCTTAAAAAACGATTTAAGAAAATATCTGTAATATCTAACATAAAGTTGTAGAGGGCAATGGAGAGTGACGAAAAACGCATAACTTAAATTAATCTTAAATATAATAATTTCTACTTTTGTATTATTTAATGGAATAAATTTTTCCATCCATACTAAATAGAAATTCCATTGAAACTAAATGGAAACATTTAAAATTTGTTCTAAGCTTGCCAAACCAAAAATATATAGTGCACAGAATTGTATAGTAGTACTACAATTGTTAAAAATATCTGATGTGGGCAACACATGACTTCCTTGTACGTCTATTGAGTTATAAATCCGTGGCTCAAAAAGTGATACTGAATTTGGTTACTAGTTGCCGAAGATTGCAGTAAAAACGACACTTGGCTTCCCGAAATCCATCTATTGACACACACACACACAAAAACACACACTCTTGTTACTGGAGGTCTCATTCCGGTATTATATGTCATTTTCCTTCATTAGATAACTAGTTTCCAACATATTTCTTCATTTTCCGTGACAACAATAAAACTGTCAATATCACTCGATAAAGCATTAGAAATCGACAGTTTCGACATTTTAAGCGGAAAATCCCACTTAACTAATATCTTATTCTCATGCTGCACACTTATTGATCTCACAAATGGGGAGGAAAACCAGTATTTTACACTAAATTTTAACACTTAAAACAAGTAATACAAATGTTTAATTGGATTGAAAACCAAATTGCATTTGCAATCTTTGTTACCGAAACATATGATATCTCTTTTAATTTAAATATAATTTTTGAGGTAAGGTTATTATGACCTTCAAGTAAAGTAACCTTGCCGGCTCAGCAATTTTAACCAACATCTAGAATGTTATTTAAATATATATATATATATATATATATATATATATATATATATATATATATATATATATATATAAAAGTTATAAATACTAAATTTGAGAAATTATGCATAGTATTTTAATATAATTTTTGATGGAAATCAATTATGACCTTCAAGTAAAGTACCACTTCCGGTAATCAAGCAGTGACCAAAAAGGGAGGTTCACAACTAGATTTTGCAGAAATCCTAAATACAAAATTTGAAACTTTCTATGGCTAACCGTTTTTGAGTTATGCGAAATACAAGCGAACGTACGTACGAACGTGCGTACAGACGCCACGACGAAACTAGTCAAAATGGATTCAGGGATGGTCAAAATGGATATTTCCGTTGAAATCTTAAAATCGAAAATTTTCGAGATTACAATACTTCCTTTACTTCGAACAAGGAATTAAAAACTATTTAATTGTAATATTGTGAGAGAAAACGTGAAAACTGCCTGATGCTGAAAATATTTCATGTAGTGTTGATGTGAATTCCTTAAAATTATTAAGGAATTATTATTCCCCACCGTCCAGCCTTTCAGAAAATTGGGTCTTCCCAGACAATTTGGTTTTGCAAATTCTCACTGAACATGGGGATTTTCGAATCAAGCTACGCAGCATTGGAAAAGAAATCGATTCCGTATGCTCCACTAGCAGCGTTCCCTAAACTGCCAAGCATGTGATTACAACCAGTACTGCTTATGACTATAAATAGTATAAAAGATTTTGTTTTAAATTGGAGAGCCGAAAGTGGTACTTTACTAGAAGGTCATAAGAAACTTACATCAAAAGGTATGTAATTTAATACATAGATCATATGGTTCTGTGATAAAGGTTATAAACGCGATTTTTTTCATTTTTTTTTTAAATATATCTGTTTGGAAACATTACAGTAAACTATTGTGTAAATAATCTATATAGACCCATCTAACAATGTTAGAGCAAGGTGCCTCTAACCTATGTTATCGTACATGGCACCAAAACCGGAACCAAATAAATAAATAACGTACAAAAAAAGTTTTATATTTATTTTAATTAGATTTGCAAAAAATTTGTTCATAAATTCATTTATTTACAAATTTAAAAGTTTTTTTTTTTTTACATCATTGTCGAAATCCAGTTTGCTCTTCGTTTCAGGATCTTTGTGAATTTGATTAATGCAAGAATCTGGTGTAACGAGGAGCATTTTGTAGACATCTTCGTTGGTCGATATTCGGCTGCATTTTCTTGAATGGCTGAGTCAGAATAGGCGGTAGTGTTTATTTCGTGATTCATGAGCTTATAATAGTGTGAGATATAATAGTGTTTCCATACCATAGGATCTTGTACAGCTTATTGGGCATGTTGTAACATTCATACCGATACATACACGAATAAAAAAGCAGTTTCTTTTCCAAAAAAAGTTTACAAAAAGCAGTTTACAATAATTTCCAAATTTTGATGGGTCCACAGCAGCACCACTGTTGACCACATCGTCCACGTCGAGGATAATTCTGAAGCGACGAAACAGCTCTTCACTCACCACGGTTATATTAGCTGTGTCTGATGGACCTTGAAAACAGCTCTTCACTCACCACGGTTATATTAGCTGTGTCTGATGGTTATATTAGCTGCGTCTTGAAAAAATCGTCGTAAGGTATTACCCTCATCTGTTGTACCAATACCTTGTAGCTCTTATTTTCATTAAAAAATGATAGAAATATTTGGCTCAAATACCATTTAATTTCCTCCAGGAATAAAAATTTAGCTGGAAAATCACTGCTCATCAAGGTAATTGTCTAAGACTATATCGGTTATTTCGCGATATCTATTATTCGCGATATAATTGGAATTTTTCCAATGCGATGCAAAGGTACTGAAATTAGTACTGAAAGGACTTACTTAGGACACCGAATGGACAGTAGTAAGAGACTGAAGGAAAATAAATAAATAGATTTAACTGGAAGGATATGCGTGTATGTTAATATTCTGATCAGCAAAACACTTTTAATACCTATGTACTTTTAGCCGGTATTATTACAGTTGCAGGTGGTGACACCCAAAACTTGTTGGACTGATTAGATAAGAAGAGTCTAAATATTAATTTTATATTAGATTGAAAACTGCGGAAGATGCTGCATATTTGTTATGCATTAATAAACTTTTGTAAACATTGATGATTTATGATTGTTTATGTAAAAATTGTATTTAAAAAAAAATTACTTTGTTGCATTATGGATTTTTCTGAAGAACATGAGATGGTCCACTACACTCAAAAAATGATTGGGCACGAAAGTGACGAATCTTTTCGTATTTCAACTAACGTTAAAAGTGGCAGAACCTTTTAAGATCGGCATGTACTACTCCACTCTTGGGTCTTCAAAATATTAAGTCCACTTGTAGATTCAAACAGCTCCAAACATTGATTTTTTTCGCCTCTTGAACCCACAGTGCGGCGTCATTCTAGGAGCAGAACCTTAAATGAACTAATTGAGGAATGGAAAAATGAAGAATATATTGGACTTTCTCTCCGTTAACCCTGTATTGTCGAAAGGCAAGGAAATGGAGGGAACAAAATATATATAAATGAAGATGACTCTTTTTATCCCAAAATATTTATTTAAATGAAAATTTTGTAACACAAGTATCAATTTTAGACGATACAAATACTAATACTACTAGCAGTGTTAGCTTATAACTGATTTCAAGACCCTGGATGAATAATATAATAATTTAATATTAACGGTAATAGAAATGCACTCTAGCCAAATGAATTTTATTATCAGTTTTTCGCAGCCACTTTCTGTTCAGATTTTTTCGACCATCCCAACCTATCCAGCAAACTAGGTGTAGGCCTTCCAGATGCAAAGCGAGTCAGTTCCAATATCCTGTCTGCCTCTCTCACTCCGCTCATCCTGGCACCGTGCAAAGTCCCGGTCATCCCGATGGCAGTAGCGTCTCCGGCGAAGAACAGTGCAGGAATTAACTGCTTCGAGTCGGGTACCGGTGCGCCGAGAGCACACTGGTCCACCACCGACGCATCAGTCGGTATAAACGCACGTCCTCCGCGGAAGTAAGGACTCGACTTCCAAGCAGATTTGAGAATATTACTAGGGTATGGAATGGTCGAGTCACCAGTGAATGTCCTTATTAAACGGGTGGCATCCTCCGCTACCTTCACATCGCTGAGCTTTTCCACTATATCCGCCTCCTGGTCGGATACTCCCATCATCAAAGATTGCTGAGATCCAGGGGTCTCGTCTATAGTTCCTACAGCTTTTGTCCAATCTGGACAAGTTTTCCTTGTGCTCAACTCTTTCAGGGACCAACCAAGTCGTAACGTTCCGCTCTTCCACACCCAAAACGGATTTTCATACTCCAAGAAAATATTGTTGCAGTTACAAAAACCCATTTTCTTTATGGCATCAGTTTTCACTGACGGTAGGCCAGGTACGAACATACCTAATTGCTCTTTGAGAACTCCTAAAGACATAGTTAAAATCACGTAATCCCCCTGAAATACTTTTCCATCACTGCAGACGACTTTTACTCTATCGGATTTTTCAGAAAGTTTGTCTGACCAAATGATTTGTTTTGCAACTTTGCAATAGAGGATGTGGTCGCAAGTCGGCATGCTGCGGAGGAGCGGCGCTAGGATCCCGATCATCCCGGTCGGGATCCTAAGGTCGTTTCCAGGAGGTGGGACGTAGCTTCCGAACTGGCTGGCCGACAAGTTGCTCAAGTCGGCACCCATCCTATACCTGATGTCGTTGCTTATCGCTAGCATGTACCTCGCTGCGTACCTCTTGAAACGTTCTGGGTAAAGGGCGCACTCTTGATGTATCCTAGTGATAAAGAAGTCCCAGAGGCTACCGACATCACCGGTTTCTTTCCCAAATATTTTGAGGGCTTGCTGGATGATCAAGGCCATGCTGATAGGCGCCGTAGCGCCGACAAGGCTGGGCACCACTACTCCTTTGCTCGTCATGCAGATGCCGCGGTTCATCGGATATTCGTTGGCGGGATGCGATATCAAACCCTCCCTCGACGCCAGTGAGAAGACAGGATTCCTGATGGACCCTCCATATATATTTGTGGCTCCTAACTCAGTGATGACATTGCCCAAGTAGACACTGTGGATTCGACCTCCAGGCCTGAAAAGGCAATCCATTAATCAAATAAAGCTGATGTTTGGGCAAAAGTGTTTAACGAATGTCATTAATGTCTTCTTGACCAAAAAAAAATCTGCTCTTTTTGTCTGTATATATACGGATTAGGTCTCAGATGAGTCTATATTTAATGAAGATCTATCGGAGACTTAAGCTGTTTGTACCAATGAAAAAAAGCACATTTTTTTTGTCAAGAAGACTTAGCGATAATGACAAGAAATATCCATTTCATAAATGCATACAATACCACAGACATTTATTTATCATTCATAGAAAGTATGCATTAATTATGTTTTTACATTACTCAATTTAATATTTTTCCTTACTTTAAATTTATGATTCTATTAATTTTTATATATAAAATTTAATAATCAAGAATTCACAAATTTTATTGTGTTTATATATTACAAAACGTATCGTGGTTCAATATATTTTCATCATTGATCATCTATCTATGTGACGGAAAATGTTTTTAATGCAAGCAGGCAGATCTACGGTAATCTATCTAATAAAATATGAAAACATTAATATTTGATGGTGTTAATGATATTAAATTACTGACTCACATATAAATAAATAAAAACCTTTCAAATTTCTGAATCGTTCTTTAGTTTCGATATCACCAGGCCTTAATGTAAGCCTACAATTTAAATTTGTGTCTTAATATTTTTAATAATTATTTTAAATTTATCAATTTTTTCCTAAGCCTCCATTTTCTAGAAAACTTGCGTTTGGCATAACGGGGTTTGCATGTGCCATTCAATAGAAACATAAATTTAATCATTGACCCTTTTTAAAGTGTTTGCCCTTATAAATTTTCCAGTTTATTTTTTGTTTTGATAAAATTTCCATTTATTTAATTATAGTTGATCCGGTATTAATAGTTTTTTATTATTCGTATGGAACCTAATGTAGAAAGTAGCCGAATATAAGCAATTTTCCTCTTTAATGAAGAGCAGATACGCGATATTTATGTGCAGAGGATAGCGTGCCAAAGATTCGTTTAACGTGACTGTAAGTTGTAATTTACATTTTTAATGAAAGAAATCACACGAATTTAATTTAAAATTTTGATTAATTTGCTTCACTATAATATGGAAAATACAAATACAAAACAGTTGTGCAGCCATCAGATAGAAAACGTAATGTTGCAATCAATGAAATAATTCTGCATGTCATAGATAAACTGTTCAAATCCAATTTTGCTCATTTAGATTTTACTATCGCATTTTAATTATTTTGGCTATATTTTTCTAGAAAATAGGTATAGCGAAAAAGCTAATACATGCAGCACTTCAAATATAAACATTGACTACAATCCACAACAAGCAATATAGAAAGATCCGAAACTTCTTTTTGCTCTTACTGTAAAAGTTTGAAAATGTTACGACAGTCAACCTTTGACGAACAATGAGAAATGTAATACGTACACGTGCAATTATTCTGAAAGATTAATAAATTATTTTTTCATATTTTTTATAGATTTTTAAATTGTTTTAATATTTATATACAGTTTTAATAATTCCATAAATGGCGTAGTCATTAAATTCTGGTATCTTACAATCAGAAATGCTTTGATGTTAATAATACTAGTGATTATGAATCGATACATTCCATACCCATAATATTTGAATCGAATACTACTTAAATTTTACTATTGAAATTTCTTTGTAGTTTAAACGTAGATGTAAGAATCTTTTGCTTTGTTTTTTTTTTTCGTTCGCCGTCGCATAACTTAACTTATATATATATATATATATATATATGTACACAGATCCGAATTCCTTTTATTTTATTTTTGTTTATTTTAGTCTTGGTACAGATATAATGATTCCGAAACACTTTAATTATTAATTTTTTTTGGATATATAGCAGTCTATTTAGAAAAATAAGCCATAGCTTAATAATTAGCAGCGTTTTTTTTATTAATTTGATTTTTGGATTTTATATATTTTTTATTCAAAACATTGAGTGAGGATTACTTTTTTTCATGGTCGATTGCAAAATTTGAAAATAATAAACCAAACTAACAAATTTCTAAAACTTTCGAGAAAACAAAATAAATCAAACTTAATCGAGAAAGTTAACACTTATAATTAATTAGCACATAATTACTGGTGTTGTGTAATAACTTATTTGAATAATAGTTATTTTAAGTAATATGACAGGATATATTTATTAAGAGTGTTTTATTAAAGTGTAAGAAAATGATAGGATTTTTTGGTTGCTATAAATTGGTACTTTTCACTAGCGAAGGATACCTGATCACTCAATTCGATAGAATGAGAAAACATAAAATCAACTAGCTACATATAATGTCACATGGAACCCAAAGATAAACATCCGACAAACTGTTCTATAGCCCAATAGTTCATTTCATATTGGATGCTAACATTCTAGGAAACCTTAAGCCAGCACCTGATCAAAATTATAAATCCGTGCTACGTAAATACATTCATAGTATATATATACATACTTTAGTATAAATACATACATATATGTATATATAATCCTCTTACTTATTAGGAGGTATCTCTATTTTGGGCAAAATCTGCAACTAATGGGGTATTGAGGTCTTTGTGGATAATTTTTTTGTGACAAAATAAGGAGCATTAAGGATTTTTCGAAGGATTTTGGATTGTAAGGTTAGATGCGGGAGGAATTCGATTGTTTAGTGGTGTTCCAAAGCTCTATCCCATATGTCAAAATAGGCCTAATAATGGTAATGTATATGAACTTTTTGAAGAAAATTGTTAATTTGGAGTGTTTGTTAAGTAAGTGTTGTACTAATCGGAATCTACGAGCAGTTTCTTGTCGTTTCAGTCTTGTATGAGGGTTCCATGTAAGACGCTTATCAAGGTGCAGTCCTAGGTAGCGGATCTGTTCGGCAGGGATACATGGTATATTATTAATGGATACTGTAGGACAGGATGTAGTGGGTTAGCGACGTAGAGTAAAGACGATTTGATGGGATTTGTTGGAATATATTTTAATTCTCCAATTTTGACACCATTCTTCAATGGCTATGATATGTGACAACAGGATTTGAGATGCGGGAAAATGGGTAATTGTTCACAGATAACAAACATATGTCATCAGCTTAAGTAGTGAGGATGGTTTGAGATATCAGCTGTATACACCGTGTATATGTAGGGGCCAAGGATACTTACTATCTTGAGGTGCACTAGCGGACTGAGAGAATAGTGATGAGTAGGCATGCTTATGGTTTAATTTGAAGGTTCTATCGGCGAGATAGGAACGGATTAATAGAAAATATGTTGGGAAGAGTGGGAGGAGGAATTGACGGAGTTTGTAAAGCAGTCCCGGATGCCAGACTCAGTCAAAAGCTAGTCCTACATCGGGAAAGGCTCCCGTGCAGTACATTCTACGCTCCAATATGTAGGATACGAGTAACATTCACCATACGACGACATTGCTTGCACAGTAGAATGGGATGTTTGAAATCCAAGCAGTTGGTCAGAAATCACTTGATTTAAATCTATGAATGGCTACATTCGCTTTAATATGAGTTTTTTCTAGGATTTTGTCCATAGTGGGCAAGAGGGAAGTAGGACGATAGGTTTTGGAATCATTTTTATAATAGACAGTTTCCAAGGTTCAGGGAAATAGTTAGATCGGAGTGAAGCATTGTATATATAGGAATATAAAAAAATATAGGATTAGGAATCGGACAGCCTTTCGAGGGAGATCTTTTAGGATGTGTGATGTTATGAGATCATTGCCAGGAGCTTTATTGGAAGCTAGTTTCTGAATGACGTTAAATATTTCGGAAGGATGAAAAGCTTTAGAAGGAAGCGACATCTGAAGTGGAACAGTTAGTTCTGTCTCAACATGTTCAAGATGGGCTGGGTTAAGGATATCAGGATGAGGATTAAAAGTTTTGAAAAGGTGTTAGGTGACGCATATGAATTCAGATCAGTTGCGGGTCCACCCAAGAAACCGGCAGCGCAATTTCGAAGTGGAACTGGATATTATATTGTATGTCATGGAAAATCAGTGATTATGCCAATCTTAACCCTGCAAGATCAGTTGAAGAACTGCAGCAAAGAGTGGATAATACTTGTCAATCGGTCTCTCCTCAGTCCATAGCACTGAGCACCAGCGAAGAGTGGCTAAAAAGAGCCAATCTTTGCATCTTCGAAGAGGGTAGGCAGTTTTAACATGAAATGAAGGTTCACCAACCTCTGGTTGTATGTGGTATGGAATTTTTTATTATTAAAAATAGCTAACAAAATGCATTGTTTTTTAAAACTTTGTACCATAACCTTGTAATTTATTGACCAATTTAAAATCTGGTTTCACCATTGGTTTCAGTTTCAAAAATCTGTTAAAATGATGTATCGGAAGGCATAGGTTCCTATTTGAAATTTTAAAGTTGTATCTGATATAGGATCTGAGATCCCGTATATTTTTTTTTTCAAAAACAGGTCAAAATTTTAAACTAGGCTGAAAAATATTAAATATGTATTTTTTATTCCGGTTCAAGAGAAATTCAGCCGGGCCACCTAAAAAGGATACCCTGTATAAATAGTTGGGGATACTAATAATAATTAATTTAATTGAAATTAAAAATTAAATTAAAGCAAGAAAATGATTATTGCTTCTTTATCGCGAAATTTCTCAATTTGCTTCAACAATCTAAAAACCAGAAGGCGATTTACTTCTGTTCTATATAGATATGAAAACTTGTCACTAACGTTAAGGAAAGAGCAACGCCATTATGATTGTCAAGAATATGATGCAATATTCAACCCGAAAAAAGATGACTAGCCAACATATTTTTGACAACGTTGAATTATTGATGTGACAGCATCGCGTGTAATGCTTTTGATGTGATAATAGGCATTCAAAGCTTTTGAGCTAGGCAACGATTGAATCACTGAAAAGTTAATCAGAACTGAATCAAGGAGTAATCGTCTGAGGAATAGACCAAGTAAAATTAGGAGATTTAGGTTTTGACGGTAGGAGAACCTTGGTAGTTACTAGGTTATTAGTGTACTGGCACCCAACCTAACCAGAGTTGGTTAGACAATATAATTATTACAGAGAAAACCTTCTTTTATTTTCATATCAACTGCGCCAAAACTAATTAAAAAAAAAATTAATTGTTGATCTAAAATTACAATAGTAATTACTTGATAAACCACTGCAATTGTAATTGCGGTCTGAAATAACAATTACTCATTAAATCAAAGTAATTGCAATGAGCAATTATTATCATAATTTCAATTCTGCAATTTCAAATTACAGTAATTGATAATTGCAATTGCAATTGAAATTATGTTTTGCCCATCTTTTTTTCAAACAAAAAGAAAAATCGAGAAATTTAAAAATCGATTTAGTATCAAACTAGCTTGAGATGAATTAACTAATAATCGCGTTTCGGCTTTGACACCGTCGATGAATTACAATCTGTCTCAATTATGAAGTAATAGCAATAAGGAAATTCATTCATAGCATGTTTACGGTCAATATAAATAAATTAAATAATATTTAAATAAATAAATAAAAAAAGTAAAGAAAATTAAATTAAAAATAAAATAACTACCTTCGATACATCCAAACCTATGTAAGTACAATATTTACAATCAGTCTGGGGGACCAAGCTGGATTCCCTATTTGTGGAAGAAAAAGCAGGACAGTAGGAGATATGCCATTTTCTTAGAAGAAAAGAATGACATATGAATGAAAGAGTAGCCATAGATAGACGCTAAGGACATGAATGGTGTCGAAGAAGGAATGGACGATAGTCGATGTATTGACACATCGATAGTTCAAAACTATCGATATTCCTAGTGACTATCGATTGTGCATATACTTTCTGTGTAAACTTCCCGTTTCAGACAGTGTCTGAAAATAGTATCGGTATGAAGTGGCGAACGACGTATATAGAACCATAATATTGTTATTATGGATTATTATTATTACTTTCTTAACTTCTAGAGCTCCTAAAGCAATATCCACTGCGCTGAAGAAATTCCTCCAGCAATTCCTATTCGGCATTACCTGTCCGTTGCTTCCAGGATGACGAAGTTGTCTATGCCACACTGGAGGAGGCGATTGGCCGCCGAAAGACCAGCCATGCCCGCTCCGATGATGATGATTCTTGGAGGATCGCAACATGGATGGACCGTACCATCCTCTACAAGACATATCGACAACTGCACGTCCTTTCTGCACCTCAGATACTTTGCTATTTCATCTTTTCTACTTTCCTTGCAGGTCGACTTCAGTCGTCTCCCGATAAATGATCCAAAACACCTTCCAGCTCTGTCGGAATTTAAATCAAATTACTTATCTTAAAGTGAATTTCAATATCAAGATAATTAGTAAGGGAAAGAATCAGTAATGATTATAGTTTCTATTAAAATATTTCTATTAGTTTCAAATTAAAATATGTTTTAGACTTTGGTCATTCTTGAAGAAATCGTTCTTTATTCAAAATATTTATATTAATGTATACGAATTACATTTAGTTTTAATTAATATAATTAATGGAAATAATTTGTTTATCATTTCTGAGTTCTATTATGCATTTTTTTAAAACTAAAATAGAAAAATATTTTAAATCTAAATTATTTTTCAAGCTCCGTCCTCTTCCACAAAACACGAGAAAATCAAAATTCAGAAGTTTCTAATATAATCAAAAATCAAAACAACAGCTAAAATTAGAAACAACACGCTCACAAAATGTTGGCAATGACCAATTTAAGCATTAAAAAAAATTTCAAATTCTAAGAAAAAGTAATTCTTCGATTGAGAGTACACAAGTAGACATCGCCGTTTGGGAAAAATAGAAACGGTCATAAACTGCAAAAGCTCCTTAACTTACGGTTAAGATAGATTAAAATGTTGGCTCAACAATAATACACGATTAAAATGAACTCCTATTCGCGAAGAAAGCCTCAGAATATCTTCATACAGAAAATGGACATACCAAAATTCCGTGATAGAGGCAGACTCAACGAGTGTCTTCATGTATATTAAAATCAATATTGAGAAACGTGCAATAATCATTAACATAAAAAACATATTGTGGGTAATTCATTGGAGTGAACAAATTGTCATACTTAAATGATTACCTGCGCAGTCCAATATCATGAGCAACGAAAAAGCTGATCATGCTGCTGACAATGCAAGAGAAAGCAATAACCCATAAGCCACTAAGTTCGAACTTGTGACTGTATAAGATTGCATCAGTGATATCAAGCGAGAGTTTACAAAGGAATGGAAAACTGAATAGAGAGCCAATGGCTCAAAGTTGAGTAAAATTAAATCAGACTCCACGAATGGAAAACGAGCAAGAGGAAATCAAACAGAGAAGGGCTGTTTCATGCCGTATCAGCAGAGACCACTGCAAATTTTCATATGAGCAACTACTGCGCCATTTGCAGGCCATAGTTCGGTGAGCATGGCCTTGCACCGCATCTTAGTAGATTGAGTGGTCAGCTTGCGAGCCTCTCAAAAGAATACCTAAAATATTCTTGGATTACATCTTTAATTAGTTGTTAATTTATTTATCTTGTATGGATTTGAAGAATTGGGGAATAGTTACTCTGAAATTGTAATAGATGCAGTTCCTCCATATCTCTCTGAAGTGGGATTGATTGTTTCGGCCTAATAAAAATACAGAAAGATCTTCGGGTAAATCCAGAGTACTGGCATTGTAATTATTTTTAAGATCCCCGGTGTAAAAGCTTCAGTTTATTTCATAGATTCAATTGTTGTTTTAACTCGTCGTGCGGAGAAGATCCAGGTAAACTAATCTTACTATTGATAAAGGTTGTTTGTGAAAATATTAACCATTTAATTGTTCATTTAATTAATTTATATGAGGTAAATTGAAAACGTATCCAGTGATTGCGGTGCAAAAAGATGGGCAAAAAGTACTCTTAGGTAACGAGTATTTTACTGGAACACCCTCATTCGTCTGGGGATGGAAGGGGTAGCAGTAATCGCAACTCCTTCCATCTCCAGTCATATCTGTAGCTAGTGAGAGTAATCGAGTAAAATACTCGGTACACGTTACTCAGAATACTTTTTGCCCATCTCTAGATTGCACCAGCAATTGACTTAATGAATAAAATTTAAATTGATGATAGTGTATTTGTTCTTACTCTTCTTAAACATGAAATTTGCACCGCTATTGGATACTTAAAAATCATCTGGTTGCGTTAGTGGTCTACAAACATTTAAAAAACTTTATCTTGTATTAAAATCTATTTTTGTATTACTCATTAATGTAATATTTTCTTCTTTTTTTTTTTTTTTAAATGCTTAGGATCTCATAAATGAAGAAAAAGGGGAAAAACAAGGAAGATTGCGACAAATTAGAAAACTTCAGAACATTAAACTTGTTTTTAATGAAAGTACTTAAATCATAACTATATGGCATAAGCTACATTTACTCCAAGCTCGAAGCTGAATCAAATCCTGTCTTTCACAATTTAATTTAATCCAGAAAACAAAAAACTTTCAAAACGCATAAGATCGGGTAGTTTTGAATTTTTGATATGTTGTTTGTGTTAATATTGACATAAAAATCAATATTAAAAAAGTAAGAATATTTTTTATATATGATTTGATAAATAATTGCAAGATTATTGGAATCGTCGTTATAATTTGAATGAACGAGGATATTTGTTTTAATACAAAAAGATTCAAACTTCCTTTGATTATGTAGGGTGCTTATTGCTAACGTTAGAGGGGAGGGGGACTTAGGCGATCTTCAAGAGAATATTCCCAGCCGGAGAATAAGTGGCTTCTAGTCACCGTCACTTATCTCGCCCTTCCTCGGTTCTTATTTTAGAAAACTTCCTCCTCTAACTTCAAGTAGAAAGTAATTTAAAATTTCTACTTCAGAACACATTTTTTTCTGAAACTTTCCCTTTTCTCCTTTCCCATCTTTTATACATATTAGGCCCTATTAGTACTCTTTATCACTTCTTTTTTTTTTCTTTAAAAGAAAACTAAATCATTAATCTCTCAAAATAGAAACGGATATTTTCAGTAGTGTTAAATTTATCGGATTAATCCTGAAGCATGATTTATAAAATGTAAATTAAATCTCCTTTCAAAGATTTAATAGAATTGGTAATCAAATAGTTTTACATTCGACATGGATATAAAACAGAAGGGTGAGATTATAGTTTTATGTAATGTATCGTAAAGGTATATAAAAGATGGAATAATAAATATTCTACACTAGGATATGAATCAAGGAGCAGCTTCTGCAATAATTTAATAAAAAGGATACTTCTTAAAATGTAAAATATAGTATGAATAAGACCTTTGAACGAACTAGCCAGAGAGTTTTTATGACTTCTTATACGCTATATTTCTTATCTCATTAATTTTTACTTTACCTTATCTATAAACGAAGTATACAGTAAGGGGAAGTATTGCGATCGTGAAAATTGTCGAATTTGAGTTTCCAACGGAAGTACACGTTTTAAGGTCCTCTGGGTCCAAATAACCATCTCGCAAAATGGTCTGTGTGTATGTGAAGCTAGCTCAAAAACGAAAAGTTGTACGATATTGAAATTACGTATTTAAGGTAGGTATATATATATATATAGCTGTGATGTTAAAGCAATTTTTTTGTCAAAACCGACAAACAGAAAGTACCACTTCATATATAATCGATTTTACAATTTTCTCGAAAACGGCTCTAACGATTTTGATGAAACTTGCCTTGTTTATTCTTCATAAACGCCTTTAACTTTTCATATATGTAGTACATCACCGAGAAAATGCAGAGAAAAAAGTTATGACGAAAAGAATATTTTATTTGTGCATAACTTAAAAAGTATGCGTTTTATGGTAATTTATGTACAGAATTTTATAAAAGGTAATTAAATAATCTAAAAAACAATAAAAGATTCATGAAAATCGGACTAGTATTAGCAAAGATACAGCGCATCGGACTAACCGGAAGTAGCTATGTCTCCATGGAAACTAAACCGAAACTTTTAAATATATTTTCAATATGACAAACTTAAAATATATCGCTAGAATATAAAATTGTTGAACTAAAATTGTTTAAAAACTGTTTTATTGTACTAAAGTGGGAGAATATGTGAAGAAGTGAATGCTGCTGAGTTTATCTTATGTATTGTTTATGTGAACTCCATAAAATTATATTAAAAAGATGTCAGATGTTATAGGACGGTAAGGGAAAGTTGTTTGATGCGCGCACCGCACCAGATTTTTTTTGGGTTTTAGTTTCTTCCCCCGTTTTAGTACATATTTATTTATTTTAATTTAATACTTCAGTTTTGAAACGAAGAACATAAAATTATTTGAATTTCTTACTATCACATGTAGCATAGGTATGAGGAAAATATAAGGTAAAAAAAGCATCGCTTGAATACTTCATTTATATTTTTTGTTCAGTTCCTATAATTTCTGTGCAATATTTTTTTATATCTGTTTTCTTATAATATTAATTAATATGTGCTATAGACTGCATTGCACATCCAGAATTAAAGGGGCACAAACAGAGATTAGACGCAGAGAAGCATCAACGTGTTTCCTCAAACTCAAGTTGCAAGTAGATCACCTTCGGTATCTATTTGGATATTTGAGGTCTGGCTGGTCTTTGCATCAATTACTGTTGTAATTAATACTTAGTAAGCCAATCCAGTTTTATCCGGATATCAATTAAACTATGAGGAGTATGGGGACATCTATAGTTTTCAAATATTTCTTTTTATTTGGGATACAAGTCTATTAATCAAGTAATTAATAGAAAACAGTTAGAGTGCCGAAGTGGTGGAACTCAGGGAATAATTAGGTATAATCCAACTGTGGCAAAATGGCAACTGTAGGTTAATCATCTGTAAAATAGTCAGCCCATTCTCCTCTAGGTCGAGTACAGAAAAATATTAAACCAAAATACAAACAAAGAGCTCGATATTGGAGACAAGCGGTCGTAAAATATAGTAATTGGCAGAATGAAACCTACAATAATATTCAAATGATTTTTAGTTATAATGTTTAATCTTCAACCAGCAGTCACCTACTATACAGGGTGTCCCACCTCGTGATGTCAATACTTTAGGGGGTTATTTTAGAAGTCATTTGTAGTTAAATGGCGCAGAAATGAAATTTCTATCGTAACCAATCGAAGAGATATCCTATGTTTTGTGTATTTTTAAAAATACACGATTTTTTAGTGAAAAACGGTAATTATTTACTTTCTGGTTGATGTATCGTAAAAAACGAGGATATTTTCAAAAACTACATTAAATTTCCTATAAGGAACATCCCCCTTTAAAATTTTATTTATTCACACAAGCGGTGTACAGTAATTAATAGCAGTTAAACATTTAAAAATTAGTATTTTCTGATTGTGTTTACACTTTTCTAGCACAGCCAATTTTAGGCGCAGAGGTTTGCCTCTGGCTCAAAAGTTGCATCAATTCATAAGCTTTAAGATGATATCCCATTCACCAAGAAAAATAAAGGTTTTGTGTAAAAAACATTAATTTCCAATTCCAAAACCATAATTACGCTAAATTTATCGGCGGCGTTGAACAAAGAATGAACACACTGAGAACATAATACAAAGAAGGAGGAGATTTTTTTTGCTTTTCTTTTTTTTCTTTTTCTTTTAACAATAAAATGAGTGGAAAACCTATTAGTCATCCACATATTGAAATTTCCATACTTACATAGGTAAATTAGAATTATTTTATTTATTTATTTATTTCTTCATTACGATATTAACCTTGAAGGGGCTCACAGCAAGATGACCAAAATCTAGGTTTACAATAATGTGATATGATCCAACCCAAAAGAACTTTTATTGAATAATAATAATAATAATAATAATAATAATGTTTCTAATACTTTCATGTCTAAAGATAGATCAAAGTTAAGCTCATACCTTTAGTCAACCAATCCTGTCCGTGCTTGTCTATCTCGATACTCGCTCCCAGTATCAAATGGCCATTCATTATCACTTTACTAGTAGTGAGGTGCACTTGCTTCCAGCAACATGCCTAATTTTTTCACTACTGAAGAATACGCTGATATTGTGTTTGTATATGGCTTTGCCGATGGAAATGCCTCGGAAGCTGTCCGTGAATACGGTCGTCGTTTCCCAGACAGACGGTTGCCGGATCGCAGAACGTTTTCTTCTACTTTTCGTACCCTGAGGGAGACCGGATCGCTGCCGAAACAGCCTGTCGGGGCACGGGATATCCAGGATGCTGAACGTGAGGAAGAGGTGCTGAATTTTTTTGATGAAAACCCCTCTTATAGTGTTCGTGAAGCAGAAGCACAACTTGGGATCCCCCACAGCTCAGTGCACCGAATTTTAGTTGGTGACGGAAGACATCCCTTCCACCTCAGCCCGGTTCAAGAATTGCTGGATAGAGACATGACGACCAGGAGACAATTTTGAGAATGGTTTGCAGACCAGTGCAAAAAATCGTGTATTTTGACTAAATAGGTTCTCCAAACATTAGATTGTTAAGAGTATTTTTTAACTTTCTCATTCCCTACAAGTCTTCTGTTAATCAAGGAATGTGTTTAATTATCTAATAATAGACAGTTATTGTGAACATATGTATAAACATTTTGTGTGATTTTTTGTAATCAGAAAATCTGTAGCCTTAGAACAGCGCAGCATGAAAACATCCAAATCCTTACTCCCTACAACCCTCATCCCTATAAATAATGAAAGAAATCCAATTTATAGGGAGTTAGGAAGATTGGTGCGGTATGGGATAATATGTTTCTGAAAATATCCTGTGATCATGGGCGTACTTGGGGAGGGTAGAGGAGGCCACGATCAACTCCTAAGTATCAAATGAAAAATCATTAGAAACAAAAAAAGAAGAAAATTAAGTTGGTGAAAAAAAAAGGTGTGTGGAGACTATTTTAACTTCAAAATTCGAATTAAACAATTTAGCAAACACGGATCTTATGCGTTAAATGAAATTTTCATCGCGGCAGATGTGATACCCTTAGAGAACCAAACATATGCCAGAGAAAGTTCTATATCATTGACGAATACGTGCTGAGATCACGAAAATTAAAAACGTAGCATGACATCGTGAAATTAAAACGAGCTGAATTCTGCTCCAGGTTGCACTAAAGCACCCAAACACGCGTATAATTTTCAAAACTTTTCTTGGTAAGGACGACATTAGAGCTAAATATTCTGCTCTAGAAATGTTCATATCACGTGAGTCTGCGTCCGTTTTTCATAATTTTCCTTGTATAGAGCGAAATTATACCCTTCTATACAACAAAAGTGCCTAGCACAAATAACTCCCTCAATACACAGAGCCCATTGAATCCACAATCCGTGAGATTAAACTAAATATTATTCTCCCAACTACAACTCATCGGTTCAGAGTTATTTTATTATTAAAATTGAGGACTGGGTAACCAAAAGTCATTTTGACCATTATGAATCAATTGTGACTAATTCCCTGACCACCTAAATATTTTAAGAATCGTTATCTAATTCAAGTTAATTATATGGTTGACATTGTCGGTTGACATCCGCATGATTGTATAGAAGAATCAATCTAATTGGGGATTGATAAATTATTTGCCACTTCTATAAATTTGTTTAATTTAAATATAGTTTCCAATGTTATACATTCATCTTCACTTCTAAACACACACAAAAAAAAACAAAAATAAGCAATTCAAAATATAGTTTGGTATTATTATACATATTAAATTAGATGTAATATAAATCAGTATTATACAAAACAGTATTATCATATGAATGTAATTAAGACAAGATATCAAATACATGTTGGTATTCATCAAGGTTTAAATGGATTATATCAAACAAACTTTTCAAACTTTTAAAAACCGTTTATCAAACAAAGGTACAAACTTTTCTGTTTGATATAGCATTTCCACGTCAATTGTAACCTTTTCCAAATCAATTGTCACCTTTTCCATTTCAATTGTAACTTTTCCCATTTCAAATGTAACATTTTCCCTTTCAATTGTAACACTTTCGCGCATGCGCATGCGCGCATGCGCGATCAGAAATCCGTTAGTGAATTCAGAAACAGCGCCCTTGTAAACCTAGTAAACGATGCCTATAACGAAGAATTTTGAAAACTAATAATTAAGTAGAAATACTCGTGGCCGAACAAAATTTCGGTAGTAAATTTGACATTAACAACTTCGAAAACCTAATGAACAATCAAAAAATCGATGAAACCCACCCTTCTCCCACTAAATAAATAAAAAATAATCAATCTTTAAAAATAAATAAAAACCAAATTTTATTTCAAAAATTTAAACTACTTTAAATTAGCACTTAATAACAATTATCTAATAAACGAAAAAATGTCGAAAGAATATGCCGAAATTATTTCAAAAGTCATTAATCTAATTAAAATAATAATTTTTCAATAATAAAATAAATAATATTAAATTAATTCATGTCCGGTTGGGTTGCAATTGAAATGGAAAAAGTTACATTTGAAATGGAAAAGGTTACAATTGAATTGGAAAAGGTGATAATTGATTTGGAAAGGGTTACAATTGAAATGGAAAAGGTAACATTTGGAATGGAAAAAGTTACAATTGAAATGGAAAAGGTGACAATTGATTTGGAAAAGGTTACAATTGACGTGAAAATGCTATATAATCCATTTAAACCTTGGTGAGTACCAACATGTATTTGATTTCTTGTCTTAATTAAATTCATATCCATAAATGTTTTATAATACCCATCTATATTACACCTAATTTAATATGTATAATAATACCAAACTATATTTTGAATTGGCAAATAATTTATCAATCCCCAATGGTTGACATTGCACACCAATTTCAATCACCGCATTGATATATCAATTATAACTTCATAGGTTTAGATCCAATTTCACCTAGTGCGATGAATCAATTCTTTAGTATACTCGAACTATATTTATTATACAATACTCATTTCAAACACCAATAGGTGTTGTTCTTCCCTTCATAGACGCTATGGGAAAAACGATTAATCAAATTCTTAAGGACCATTATTAAATATAATAACTTCTTTCTTATAGTGAATTATCGAATTATCTTCTATCTATCGACTTAGGAAGTGAAATCATTCTAAGAGTACGGTTTCAAGATTCACTGAGTGAGTATTCGTGATTCCGAGGGATGAAAATGTGGGATATTGCCTATTGAAGGTGAGATAAAAAGCAATTGAAAAATTTTGATATAAAAGAAAAAAGATGCCATGTTTTACCACCCAATTGCCCATTTACAAATAGTTTATATATCTCACTATGTGAACTTGGTTTACATCCGCAATCCTTCTTTCCCTTAAAGAAAATCCAGACAAAAAAATCGGTAAAAACTAAGAGATTTCATGTAAAAAAAAAACAGGAAAATAGGTTGAAATTCCAATGTTTCGTTAAGTCCGTCCAACCTATACATATGGAATATATCACTGATTCATAAATAATTCGATGTAAGTAAGTAAGTAGATTATGTTCTAAAGGTCAGGTCCTATTTAATAATTAATTATCTAAATGAAATGAATGATTCAATTGCGACTAGTTCAATCCGGAGACAATGTATTTAAATGTATAAATAGAACTCACCTGAAGAAGGGATGTCTGAAAGCAGGAAAACTAAACATTACCTAATGCCCTTCGCCCTTTAGATGTCATGTGAAACGAAGCTAATTTTCACTAGACAGAACAGTGGGAGGTTAGTATGTACACGCTAGTATCATATGTAACACCAGATGTTACCCAATTTCATCACTCAAATATACTATCTTTCGATTCCTCATACAGAATCAAGTTTCCATTAGTGCAAAAATCGAAATACGAAACCGCTAATAGGTGAATTTAATGAAGTGACAAAAATTAAATGTCAAATAATAAGGTATTATTAATCGACTTTCTGATAACATTTTCATAAAATAAGTAATTTTATTATAGAGGCATCAAACAAACCTAATAATTAGGTTAGGTAGGAAAATATAGATTTAGTATTCTTCGATATGTATTATGTAAAGTAATCATCTAATTTATAGTATATACTACTACAGTATTATGTTCCTACATTGTATCTCGGCACAGGCATTGACGTGAAAGAAATTAATATTTATATTTCCATTATTCATATTGATTGCAAGTTTAATGAATAAAGATACCTAATGAATGAATAATGGTACAATAGAACACTTGCAAGGGGAGTGCACTAGGGTTGGAAAATCGAAAGGAAAATATCGATATTCGAAAATTTGCGTTATCGCAAAACCAAATATCGATATCCACCGATAATCGCTAGAAAAATATCTATATATCGAAAGGAAATGGATGGAAAAGCAAAGAAAAGTGCATAAAATGAGTATAATGTTAAATTGTGAAGAAGGTTATGAAATAATCTAATTATTATTATTTATAAAACAGTATTTTTACTAGCCACGAATCATTATATAAAAAGATAGAAAAGAAGTACATTAAAAAAAAAATGTTATACCAAATTTTTATTTTGAAGACTTTTAACCTTATTACACATATTATAGTCTTCTAGAAGTTTTTCAATAATAAAACCTTCAAACTTCTAAAAAAATAATTGATCTTATAAGGCTTCCAACTATATCGTGCATTCTCAAAACATTCATCTAAAAGCATGTAATTCATTTGATATACATCGCAGTACCATCATCATTTATATAATTATCAATTTGTCTATAAATAGGATTAATTAACATTATATGTATATAAAAATTATTGTTAGGTAATTATATATTGTCTGTTCTTATGTTTACTGGTAATAATCCAGAATCGTGACCCTAACATGGCGGAAATCTAGATTTTTAGGACCTGACATCTTAAAAATAGATCTCCGGCATGTTGGGGTTACGATTCTGGAGTTTTACCGAATAAAGGAAATTGTTAAAATAAAATACAGTATAATCTCGATAATTCGAGTGGTCAGTGGTTCGAAAGGTAAATATGAATTATCGAGATTTCCAATAATCAGTGATAAAAAATAGGAAATGACAAAATGAATACAAAATTGAATTAATATGAAGGGACATGAAAACGATATAGTTAGATGAACGAAATCTAACCGCTAAATTTTCGTCAAAAGAGGCGAAATCTCGAAAAGGTTATGGGAGTTTCTTCATTTTGAGGTAAGTGATTCCCATCCTCGATGCTTTTTAAGAGTTTCATCACTGCTTGCTTGCGTTAAATGTCGAAATTATGGTCAAGTCTAGATGCTGCAGCTTAGAGCAGCAGACGAAAACAGCAGAAGATTAACATCTTTGAGTAATGTGGTACTGTTGTGGGCCGTACAATTGTGCTCATAATTATGAAAGTGGTCTAAGTCAAAATTAAAAAAAAAAAATGAATTTATCACTTATTTCACACGACATGATTTTTAACTAAATTTATTTAATGTAATTTTTACGATATCGTAAAAAATGAATCTTTAGATAGTAGTTGTAATTACAACGTTATACGGAATTCATTTAGTGTTAATTATGAAAGTGGCCTAAGTCAAAAATTTAAAGAAATTATATAAACATAACTTAAACTATTATATAAACCTAAAAGAGGAAGACCAAAAATATACGAAAATATTCAATTACTTCCATTATACAACACCACTAGACCAGTAACGGAAGAAAAACATAAAGATGTTATGTGTTTATTACCATACATCCCTCCATTTTTTCAGGAACACTTTAAAAATCTTAAAAACTCGAAATTATGATATAAATGGATAACTTGTTAAAAATGATTAATAAATGTTTATGAATTATTTTGTTAAAGTTGTTGTTTCAAATAAAAATCACAATTGTTTATTACTTTAAGTCAATTATAGGACATTCAGTTAATTTTGAAAATGGTCTAAGTCAATTCAAGCTTTAAAAACAACATTTTCCTATGAAATTCACACAAAATTTCATATCCATAATAAATTTTCTTTAATCAAGACTAATAAAATTATAAATTGAAATGTCGCATAATATAAAAATATTTTTTAATTTATTCAAATGCGATTCATTAAATATCTCGAAACAAGAAATATATGACTTAGACCACTTTCATAATTATGGGCACAATTATCAATAAACAATTGAAAATTTTTGCTGTTTTTTACTCCGTATCCATATTCGAAATAAGACGTTTACATTACTTGGAAGACGAATTATCGAGGGGACCGGATTTCAGTGTTTTTATTGGAAATAAAGGGAGATTTTCAAGAGATCAGCAAAAAATTCAAACGAATTATCGGGATTTACGAATAACGAGGATATGAATTATCGAAATCCTACTATAATATAGTTTGCCATATAATGCCATCGATATATTTTTGAAAAATATTGGTATCATCGATATATCGTATGTTAAGATATCGATAGAAAATATCGGTTTTTCAACTCGGATATATTGCGAGTCGATATTCCAAACCTATAGTGCACGATGAATCCGTCGCCGATTTTGATCTAACTCTTTTAAGTGGTTCTAAGTCGAAAAAAGTCGACACATATCCAACCTTTTCATCCAATGGGCCCTAAGAGCAGAGACAACAAATGAAACACCCTTAATATGTTTTATTTTATATGTTGAGTTTGAAAAATGATATCGACATGGTTAACATAAACATTAATTATGTTTTTACTTGGTAATCGAGTTTTTCTACACAGATCTTCAAATAAAATGCAATGTTGTTTATATGTTATGCAAAGAAGAAACCCTCCTATTTCTAACGATACTAATTGCATCAATATCGGATACTCAAAGACGATTTTACAGAGATAACAATTTTTTCTTTCGTTGATGTATTCAACATTACGGTTTTTTGATGTGACCAAATCTGTGAGGCTAGTTTACTTAATAATTTAAAGATTTTTTAAAATTTATTCGACCAAAAATGAATTATTTTTTTTTTAGTTTTATTACTTTTCCTTTATTTTAATCTGAAATAAAAATATTTTGCTGGAAAAAACATGTCTATATCATTTTTAAAACTCGAGATATAAAATAAAACATTTTCAGAGTTTTATTTTTTTTTTTCTCAGTTCCTAGGGTCCAATGGATGAAACGGATGTATGTGTCGAATTATTTTCGATTTAGAATGAACCAAAAAAGTTTGGTAAAAATCGGCGACATCGTCCACTCCCCATGCTAGTTAATAGACACGGTATATATTGGAATAATTAATCATTAAATTATTATTTGTCTAACTGGTTGGCTAACTCAATCAAATACACAAATACAGGAGAAATTATATAAACTATAAACCTGCGAATGCATACAAAAATAACGATTCTACTACTCTGAATTGGTACTATAACCCCGCTCCAACAAAGAGGTAGTTGCAGGTTATCATCCAAAGTGAGGCAGGTTATACTGTAACGTGCTATTTTCTTCATCATGATATAACAAATAATGACACCCAATATTATCAACTTACAAATATTCGTCTTAATCTTTATGTATAGTGAACGAAGGGAAAACAATTTTTTTTCCCAACAAAAGTTTTTTTATATTTTAAATTAAATCAATTTTATTTGAGATGCTTGACAAGATGGAACAAAATTAACGGATCTTTTCCAGAGTTTGAAAATTTATTGAAGAATACTTGAATAAAGAATGCCCCGGCAACGGATCACAAAGCGAAATAAAATAAACAAAACAATAATAATAATCATTGGAAAAATAAGGCTGTAATGAACTTCACCAATATTGATATTGTTCAAACTTTACAAAGTTTTGGCTAAAAAGGCATCTTCAGTCATTTCATACAACTTAACCTTAAAGTTAGTTCGGATTACAATTATTACATAATTAATTTAATAATGTAATTTCAATTATATCATTTTAATTTATTTTTAAAGTGCTCTAATTCCTTATTACTAAGGAATTACTAATAAACTCTACTCTAATATTACTTTTAAAGTGCTATTTTCCTTACCTATACTTTAGGAAAAGTAAAAATAGAAACTAAGCAGAAAAGCTTAAACTTTTTAATGTACTCGTATATACATATACATAAATATAAATATATATATATATATATATATATATATATATATATATATATATATATATATATATATACATATACATATACATATATACATATACATATATACATACGTGTAAAATACGTGCGGGTCGTGTAAAAGCTCGCGCACTACCAGATATGGGCGTGGCTACTTGCTAGGGTCCAGATCACACCGGATCTGAGAAAACGGGTAGTGAGCAAAAGTTAGGCGTGGCCACTAGTTTCTTCCACCTTCTGACATAGCGGTCAGAAGCTCCGCCCCTTCCATCTGACAAAAAAGTATTATACCCTATCGAATTTCTTTGAGGTATAAATGTTAATAGTATACCCGAGCTTGGCTCTCGCTTTAGAGGTCTACTAGTATACTCGAGTGAGAACTCTCGCAGTATATATCTATCCTTCTTCCAATAATCCCTAATATATTTGAAGTACCTATAAGCGATACTAGGGAAACATGTTTATTCGTATAAACAATATAGGTAGATAATATTACCAAGAAAATTTATTTAACACACACATTTGGTGAAGCCACATAGTTTATAACGACTACGTTGAAGTAACAGTTTACTTTATAAATAATTAGTAATCTCTTTATCTTTATTTATCTCTTTATTTTAACAGTTAGGTAAGCACAAGACAGTTCTGTTTGTAGTACCTGTTAATATTTAACAGTGCTCCATTAGTGCTAGACAAGAGGACGTGACGGCCGAGTACCTGGGGGCGAGGGTCCCAGAGTGCCCGGTTCGGAACGTTGTGGGTTCGATTCCTACCTGGGTCAGTTAATATTTATTTCGTGGCGATCCCGCGAAATGAATCTTGACACTCCCACTCTGGTTAGTACGCGGCGGTGACGTAAAAGTAGCCGTCAGATGTTGGTAAAAAGGACCGTAAGGCCCACTTGCCGGACTAGTTCTCCCCACCAATACCAGTATCAGTACCAGTAGTGCTAGACATGGGAAATGATATATAATCCCCTCTATCAAGAATATATAATCATCTCTATCAAGAATATATAATCATCTCTATCAGCACCCTAAAAAACACATTTTATTACAAAATGACGTTTTCATTCAGTCTCGACTTTCTTCCATTGTTGTCATGACAATGGCACGTATACAAGCTAGCGTCGGGCCCGACCGGGCCTATACCGTGCGTTATCTAAAAAACGGTAGGTTTTAGGGCTTTAATACGCTGAACCAATACGTTCCATGGGATCCCCGCGTTGAAAACTATACAACTCAATTTATTTCTTCTCGATCCGTCGACTCTCAGTCGTCAAAGCTTTGAAAGCGTCCAGTTTTTCCATCTCTTTTATTTAAGCCTTAGCAAGAATTTAAGAATGGAAATGGTAAAAGAAGACCTCTTTGTAAAATTCGAAACTTCATTCGAAAAATCTATTCCGAAAAACGTTGAAAAAAAAGTTTATTATTAGGAGGAAGAGGTAATATGCAGTCTTGCGGGTATAATGGAACCCCTTAATATTTTGGCGGTAAGTAAAAATGAGTTAACAGTAGCTGCTTCAATCTGTAGCTTAGGAGAGCTAATGTGCAGGACAGGTTGTTAGTTTAGTTTTCACTGGATGTTCATGTTGAAAAGTTCAATTTTCTTTTAATGTCGCTTAATTAACATATCAAATCCAACTCAGCGATTTTTTATATATGGTGCTGATTATATGAAACCGGGTTCCACTGCTTCACTCTCATAAATAGCTTCGAGAAACACTCTAAAGAAACAAAAATAAAAAATCTGGAAGAGAAACTACAACAAATGAGGAAGCCAGAGGTATCACTGGTTGAAGAGAAGGAAGGGGTAGATTAGGAAATGAACCACGGTTCCCATAGAAAAATAAATTTTTGACTTAAAACAATTGTTCTACCTTACTTTGCCGAGAAATTTTTTTTTTAAATATTTAAAAAAATAAATTAAAAAAAAACACTAAGGGGTTCTTTCTATATCACCCGTACTTCAATTCAGAAGCACCAATTTGACTTTTTGAAAAAAAGTTTCAATAAAATTGAATTTTGCTGATTTGAAGCGCAACTTGGAAATTGGTAGTATATGTGAATATATAAAGCTAGTAATTACCATAGAGAACAATACGATTGTTTGAAATTTCTAGCACTGACATGTCAAAAACAGAGTCGGATTCCACATCTTCCCTATCTTGTACAACATTCGAATTTGAAATAAAGAAAAACATCGAATTTCATGGAGTGGGATTAGGCTGAATCAGGCTCTCGATTTCCTTCTGTTTCTATTCGATCCCGATAACTGCTGCAGGTAGTATAGACCAGCCTTATGTTTAGTTTTTTGACTGGTGTCCAGATTCGTAAATGGAAGATGGCAAAAAGGCCAAAGCAGCCGAATTGACAGATACCTACGTTAAAGACCTTTCTAGCAAGAATTTCTTTTTGAAATTGAAAGTTTCTTAAAACATGCGCTGGCAAAAGAGAGAGGCTTGGAAGATACCACTGCTTCATCCACATTTAGTTTAATTTATAAAAATAAACTGGAAGTGGTGTATTCCAACCTTACTACAACCTTAAGAATATTCCTTGATATTCCAGTTTCTGTTTCTACTGGAGAAAGGAGTTTCAGCAAGCTGATACTGATCAAAAGTTAAAGGAGCACGATTGATCAGCAAAGGTTAATAAACGAGCTGTTTCCATAAACTATGAAATCATATACATTTTTCTGCACATATATATATATATATATATATATATATATATATATATATATATATATTTTTTTTTTTTTTTTTTTTGATAGGATATATATTCCGAATTATAAAACTGTTGAATTTTTTATTGGGGAAGAGGGATATAAGAAGGGGCGTCAAAAAAGCCTAGATCCGGCCCTGCCTGCGGTCATATGGTAGATAAGTACTGTTACTGTGATCTTTAGAAAATGTGAACATGACTATTAGCAATTACTCAATAATTAATAATAATAATAATAACATTATGTGTTGTTAGAGGAGTCTTTTCTGTAATAAGTCTGTACCCTCACTGTGAGAAATATTTAAAATATTATGAATTGTCAAAACACCCATATAAGTTCCACCAGGCCGATTTGGAAATAAAGCAATAATAAAAAAAAAAAAAAAACATGCTTGTGAATATTAGTGAATCTGCTTGGTAAAGTTTGAAAGACGGAATGGTGGGGAGAAGGAGGGGAGGGGTACAAGAGTTTTTTTTTCAAAATTAGAAATGATGGAAAGGTTGTGTTTGAAACACTTCGAAATATCACTATGTGACTTACTTCGAGATTTGTTATGCGCTTCGAATGCAACAGTTATTAATGGGTTATTAAATTAATTAATTGAATAATTATAATTAAGCTTCAAAACAAAAGTTACAGGACAGGAGCGTCCGGAAGAGTGAACAAAATATTCCTTTCCTTTATTAGGCATAATCCTCATGTCCTCCTTAGTCATACTCATGTCCATACATAACCTAATAAATCTAGATGGAAATATAGAAAACCAATAAGAGAAGCTAAAGACTTTTTTTTTAGCAATAATATAAATGGCATTTATATTATTTTTTTTTTTTATTAACTAACTTGTTAAGCAATGCATTAATTTATTTAAAATACTCCTAAATTCTTTTGAAAAATGCAATTAATTGATTAGAATGGAGTATCGTATTCTCGTTTAGACATACGCATATATGATGAAAACCATTGGAGAGAAACCGAAATGGGTGGAATGAAAAATTTTTGATGCGGGAGGAAAAAAAAAAATATCATTTTAATCATAAAAACAATGCTGAAAATAAACTGGCTTCCGATGTGAACCATCTTTCCCACATGCCTTTTAAAGTAGAATTGAAGTGCTTAGAACACATTTACCGTTTTCTGTACACTTCATAAAAGCTTTCATTAATATTAGCTTTATTCAATACGAAAAGCTATTCAAGTCGACTAAGAGGAAAAGTGAAGAGTCAGTTACGTTGAAGAGTGGAGAGTTCATATTCAGCTCAATGGGCAAATTAACAAATAACTAGAGTCCTGTTTTAAGACAAAATGTAAATATTTGAAGTTTGAATACTATAATTTTTAGGAATGGTGAAAAGGATCTCAAAGATATATTTTTTTTAAATTAATAGAATGCCATAAATATAAATAACACTCAAAATTTGTGTTAAAACTGAGCTCCATGCAAACTTTCATTTTTATTTTTGTATTAGGTACATTGTCTTGGCTAACATAAGTTGATAGTAATTTTTATTTCCACACAAGCCTGATGCTCCCAAAACTTTGATAAAAGTTTGATAATCTTTATCTTCTGATATTGAGAGGTTTCAACTGGGATATTTTAACATTAAAAAGTCTAACAATTATAATATGAGGTCTGTTTTAAGAGATATAGTCTTGTTTTATAAATGTCTATACACCGTTCTGTAAATTTACATAAGATATTTAATTTTAAGACTTTATCAAATAGAACATAAACACCAATCATCTGATGAGTTAATTCTCTGCTTTTTATTACATTTTGGGGCGCATCAGATTAGTCGGTTTTTGAATTGTGGCTGTGGTGAAGGTAGAGTGGTGGGTATGGTCTCCTTCTGTCCGGTCACTCATCTCGCTTCAGTTTCCATGATATCAGTTTCCATGGTCAGGCGTACATCGTGGTTTTGTTGAGCTGGCTAATTAAGAAAAAATAAATCGTTGATCGCTATGCAGAGAGTGTTTCACCAAAATTTCAGATTCCTGGCACTCGTTCAGATCTTGAAAAAAATTCGTGCCTGGATGGGACAATATTGAAGGAACAGGGAGTTCAAGACCACAGAGAACATCTTGAAGACAAAGGACGGTAAGGAGGTATATACATAGAATCATTCCAAGAGTTTCATGATTTTTTTTTTGGGGGGTGTTTGTTTTTCTCAGTGGCTAATATAAGTGAACTGAGTACGGTAAGTCTATCAAAAACATCGCAGTAAAATATGTCTTTTTTTAAATTTTTATCTAATTGAAGTTTTTTTGCCGTTTTCTCTAATGCACTTATAGTCATATATACGTCACTGGTCATTAACATATCGCTTCATTTCCTCAAACAGAAGGAATGTTTTTTATTTTTATTTTTTTTATTTTTTTTTTTTTTATAAAATAAAATTCTATATCCTTATCTGCGTATTGCGTATCTATACTTAACTAGTCTGGTCTAAAATTAAATTTCAGGACCAAAAAAAATAATTATTTTCATTTCAAAAATTTAAAAGTATAAAGAAAACTGATTTATATATACAGAAAAAAGACTTCGGAAGATTCTTGTCCTTTCCTCTCAACAATATCACTAATATCGAAACCAAAGGGCAATAAACAGTGCTATATTAACAGACGTTCGAGATTTGAGAGAAGAAATTCGTGGCCATATATTGCAAAAATAACCATGGATAGTAGATGAAACAGTAGCGGCATAAAGCAAGAAAAATTCAACCTCTAAAGAAGAGTATAGAGATTGACAGGGATCGGGAGAGAGAATAAGGCTCATGTGAAAAATTTCGACGAAAATAGGCGCATAACCTATTTCTAGGTCCATGGACATAACTGATATTTCCAATTCGTGATGTTTAGAAATATGCAATATGTTCATGATATAATATTGTTGCGATGCTATGTTAACGATAAATAATTAGTCACGTTTGTACTTCGCATACGTTCCTATCAACACAGTTCCAGCTAAAAAAATACACCCGACCGTTAGTTTTTGCTTACAAAAGCTAAGGAAGTAGCTTAACAGTGAAATATATAACACTTTTTAAATTTTTGCTGAATTATTGACCTCAGTTTTCCAATATGCCATTTTCGTACCACTGTCTCATTTTAGAAAAAAAAAAAAAAAGAAAAACTGAAATCAACTAAACAAGAACATTAAAACAAATTTAAAGTCTGCCAGAGCTCTATGAAAAAGAGAAAACAAAAGTTTTGTAATGCTGAAGAATCCTAGACAAAGGATAAATAGAAATGAAGAAAGGAGATGGTTAGGAGACTGAAGACGAAATCCTCTTTAAGATAAGGAGCTTCCCCGTCATTTTTCTTCTCTGCGACTCTCTATCGATATCAGCAGAAAGATCACTCATTAGTCGGGTATATATTTCTGTGTTTATCGAAAATGGATATCACGAAATATGTTCAAGAGCTTCCAAATTGTAAATGATACCAAAATTTAGTTACTTACCTTCTGTAACTAAAACTAAAAATCTAAGGATATGAATAAAATAACCTAAAATATATTAGAAACCATCGTCGATTAGTCATTAAGTGAGGTTTGAGATGCTATAGATTTCGTTTAAGAAATTCTTCAAAAATAGCCTAAATTTTCGTCTCATTATTTTTAATCATAAAGTTTAAATCAGAAATGTGAGACGTATTAACTCTTATAAAATCAAAACTATCAGGAGTAATTTTCACTTCTTAAACAAATTAACAGGCTTGGCTCTTTCTTAAAAGGGTCACAAGGCCCACTTGCCGGACTAGTTTCCACCCACCAATACCAGCACCAGGGTCAGTACTGATCTCCTCTGATGTTTGGATATTGACTGATATTTCATAATTTAATTGATGAAACGATTGGTAAGAAATAAAATGACAAATAAAATGAAGAAATACAATGATTATTATTTCTTATTTTTTAGTATCTCATTATGTTAAATTTAAATGATCCTTAAAAACCGATTAGTCTGCTGCATTCCTCCCTATACAAAACTTAACGGTTGTAACTTGTTCACAGCACAAGTAGGAAAAAATACATTATCAAAACATGAGACGATGGAATTTTCAAAAATAAAATATCTGATGTGGACAACACATGACTTCTTTGAACGCCTATCAAACTATAAATCGGTGGCTCAAAAAATGATCCTGAAATCGGTTACTTGTTACAGTATCTCAAAAACGACACTCCGCGTCGCGACATCCATCTATTGGCACACACACTTGTTTCTGGAGGTCTCATTCCGTTATTATGTATAGATTTCTTCGTGGTCTGTGACAACACTAGAACTGTCAATATCACTAGATAAAGCATTGGAAATCATCAGTTTCGACATTTTAAGCGGAAGAACCCACTAACTTATATCTTATTCAGCTCACAAATTGGGAGGAAAAAAGTATTTTGCACTCAATTTTAACACTTAAAACAAGTTATAAAAATGTTTAATTGGAGTGGAAACAAAATCGCGTTTGTAACGTTTTTTACCGAACCGTATAATTTCTATATTTAATTTTAATATTATTTTTTATGTGTTTATTATGACCTTCAAGTAAAGTACCCCTTTACCAATGTTAACCAACATTTATTATATGATTTGTATTAATATGCAAGTATTATACCTAATTTGAGAAGTTTTGCATTATATTTTAATATAATTTTAGATGAAAATCAATAATGCCTTCCAAGTAAAGTACCACTTTTGGTAATCATGTAGCGACCAAAAGCGGAGGTTCACAACTAGATTTTTCAGCAATCTTAAATACCAATTAAAAATTTAAATCCCCGAAAAAAAAATTGCTTACGCCCCTTAAAAAAAACAAGGAATATGTTTATATTAAAAGAAGGAGAAAGAGCATTAGAAACAAAATTGTTACTAATTGAACACAGAAAAGTAAATAAAAAATTTCACTTGACCTATATTTTATTAACATTTACATCTATCATGTCTGTTATATTAACTGAGCCCACAGCAGTTTACTACAATTATCGAAAATAAGAGGAAAATCAGCCTATTCATTAACTAAGCACTTAGTCCTCACTAAATCTAAAAGCCTACCACACTGCCGAGGTAAATGTTCCGCACTATCTAGTTACTAATTAGATGTAATACATTAATGGACTTTGATGGAGCATGGCTCCACTAAGCTTCCTATTACTGCCTTCTGATGCTTCCATTATTCATAGATTATATTTAAAGTGAAATTTCTAATTAAAATATTTGCCAATTAACCGATTATTTGTAAAAAATGTTTTGGGGACATAAATCTGTCTAATTTAACAAGATAAATATAGAGCGACGTGTACCAGTGGAGGGACCTTATTCTTAGCCTGATGGTATTCCTGGGAAACAATTCAGACTCATGTTGGAACAAACCTATTGTGATAGCACTATGTCGCAAGCCATTTTTTTTTTTTTTTTTCCACCCTACCCTGCCTAGAAGGCAATACGGGTGTTTGCAGGAGTGTGATGTTATGCATTTCTGCTTAACAACACACTGCTGCAAGTAAAACAGATTACAGTAGTAATAAGTAAAACAGAGTAGCTGTGCACACAGTCTGCTCTTCGGTACTTCAGTTTGGCCACCATCATCTTCTTCCCATCCTGGGTCTTCTGTCCGGCGGCCTCTCTGGCAAGGTCCTTTCTCTCCTTCCCAAGGAAAAATGTGTTGGAACCACTATCGCCTTCCAACCACACATAAAGTTCTTGAAATGAGGATAATTCATTTCGGTCATCAGCTGAGGGAACTCGCTCTCCGTCAGAACATAGAGCCCTGTCTCCCTCAGTAGTTTGGCCCTCAGTGCCTCATAGACAGTGCATGCTGTGATGATATGTTCGGCGGTTTCCGGTACACTACAACTGGGGCATAGGGGATCGATGTTTATTGTCTATACCATGTTTAAAAAGCTTCGCTCTGAAACTCCCATGCCCCGTGAGAATCTGTGAGACCCAGTAGTCCGGGAGGACCCATGTTGTTTCCAGTCGCGATCCGACGGTGGGAAAGAACTTCCTCAAGGTAGCCCCTTTAGTGGTAGTCACCCACCGCCGGTTCCATTCTTCTACTGTATACTCCCGAAGGATTCTCTTCCAACTGCTAGGGTCTGCATTGATACTCGCCCGGAGATCCGCCGGTAGATCCGTTGGGCCTTCCCTCCTTATGTTGTGCCGGAAGTAATCTTCTCGCAGCAGGAGGTCGAGAGGTATTCCTCCTGCTAGGACCTGCACCGCCTCATGAGACACCGTCCTATATGACCTGGTTACTCGAAGCAGAGCTATCCGCTGAATGGTCGCCAACCTACTCTTTTGTCTGTGCGAGAGGCTCTGATTCCAGGCTGGAGACGCGTAGCTCAGGATACCCACTATAACTCATTTATAAATCGTCATCGTTGCTGGGTATCTGAGGCCCCAAAAAGCGCCACCAATACGACTGAGTCCATTAAGGGCTATGGTCACCCTACTTCTCAAATAGTCCAAGTGAGGCGTCACATTGAAGTTTCTACCAATCCTTACTCCAAGATAGGTAACTACCTCACCCGGGCGAATTCTTGATCCTTGGATGACCATAGTTATATGGTGAGCCCTATCAGTAGTACCTCTTAAGAGGATGGCCTGAGTCTTGGAACCCGCCATCTTCAACTTCTTTCGCTCGCACCATTCTCCTATCAGGCTGGCGCACCGTTCAGCTTCATCTTTCAATCTGGCCCTGCCATTCGAGGCAACAACAACAGCCAGGTCATCGACATAAGCAATAGCGGGGAACCGCTCATCCTCTAGCACTCCCAGCAACTCGTCGAAGACCAATTTCCACAGAGCAGGACCAAGGACAGAGACCTGCGGACATCCCCTCTCCACAGTGGAGACAGTACTTCGTAGAAGCTACCACGAATCTTTATTGTTCTGTCCTGGAGGTAAATTCTGACCAGGCCATACAAGTTGCTGGGAGCCTCGTACTTGTGCAGCTGCTGAAGCACGCTCGGCCACCAAACGCTATCAAATGCGGAGGTTATGTCAAACAAGAGGAGCATAACATACTTCTCTACCCTCTCCTCGACATCACGGCGCACTCTTGTGTCGCCCGTCAAAACACGGTCCATATCCCCATCTAGGATTTGTACAGCATTGGTTGACCAGAAATCTCTCCAAACTATGGGTTATCACCATGCTTTCTTCATTATCATGCTCTCAAAACATTTTTTCACTACATCTTGAGTATATTATATTGTGTTTGTTTTATTTTTCCATCTTCCAGGAAGGCCAGATTTAGATGATATAAAGTACCCAATCCTCCCTATTTTCCATTACAATTATGTCAATAATAACATGGTTCGAACAATAAAGTTTTTGTGTGCGAATCCTTGAGAATTTAACAAGCTAATATTTAATTGCATGAGATGCATTTATACTATTCAGTAATATAGTCGGTACAACTGTTGGCCCCAATTAGAAGTCACACGCAATGTCTCCAGCAATCGTATCATTATCACGCAACATGGAAAATTATTAAAAAATAACGTGTGATTCTTCTATTTAAATATATTTCAATATAAATTGTCTTAATTATCAAACCATTTGTTAAAAACCAATCTTAAAGGATTAATGGATTCAAACCAATCCCAAAACGGCCGTTGATAAGGACTAATCTTATTTAGTCACTAAGGCTAAACAACAATAAGAATGAAATATTCAAAATCTGTTTAATTTCTATTTTGTCAACCAAGTTTCGAAAATCTTTTATGATGTTTATTAAGACATAATTTACTATTTACAACGTTTTAATACAAAATATACAGCACATGCGGAATGAAAGGGGCAAAACTCAAACAATTTGTTTTTGTGAGAACAAACATTATACACGGGTTAAGTTTAACATAGAAGCCGTGCGACACAATTAACCAAAGCACTGGGTCTGTCAACAACCATCCGCAAGGCACCGGGTGGATTCCGTCTTATTGAATCACAGTTGGCTCTAAAATCTCGTCGAAGTCACATTTTTTCGTATTACGCATTGATACCTAATTCATTTTTTTAAAAATTAAATTTGTTCCTTTAAAAAAATTCTAGATTAATTTCATTTTTTTAAAACTGAAAAAAAGTTCTATGGTTAATTGGATTCTAATTATGAAATATTATAATGAATTTGTAACTATTTATAATACAATAATATTTGTTGATCGAATCAACTGAGAATAACTCAAAAGTGGGGGTATTTCAATTAAATTTGGCAGATATTAAAATATAATACTGAATTAAAAAAAACTATATTTAATAAACGTATATGGTGCTGAAATTGGGCTCCGAAATTTATTTTTCATCAAAAATTCCAAGAAGCTGGTTTTATTATGTTCATGCGTTCAAGCACTAAATAAAGAATATTTCCATAATTTAATTATAAAATATTATGGATATTTTTTTATTTTAAAAAATCGGGTTCAATAATAATTCAATTTTTATTTAAGGATAAAAATTCATTAACAAGAAATACCTTATTCAAAACTTACACTTAATTTTCAGGAAAACTGATAATTAAATTAGATGGACTTTTAAAAGTTCTGTAGTTTGCTTTCTTCTTTATGAAATTAATGTATTATTTACAAAAACTTATTTTGACAATAAGTTTTAAATATTTTTGATATGTGTTTTTTTTATTTTATCTTGTACAAACTAATGTATTCCAGTTAAAATTACAAATTCAGCGTGAAATTTTACATCTACATCATGAAAATCATTATTTTCCTCATAAAACGTATTGAAAATATATATTAATACATCAGGTAAAACTAAAATTGAAGATTTTCAAAATAATTCATGAAACATTCGAGAATTAAGATGAATATTTCAAGTGCGTATTTTTAAATCTATATTGAGAAAAAAAAATCATTTTATTTTCCATGAATGTCTTCAGATTCCGAAAAAAAGTAGAAATTGACATATTTTTATTTGTTGAAGTTTCGACCAAAATTTGTAAATTTTCAGTTACACAAGTTTGATTTATTTATTTTTTTACATTCCTTACCGCTAAAGGAACATATTTCAATCAGATCTAATTTTCGGTTTTCGGTTTTCAACGAATCTTTACATTTCAGAGCCCCATGATTCCCAAAAACGTAAGAAAAGAAACATCAAACATGTATTAGCAATAATATAATACAATTTTTTTATTGAACTTTGCACACAAAGCAATGAAGAAAGTCTTGTGAGTGTACATATCACAATTTTTTTTTTTTAAGTTTAGCTTTACAGTTTTTGATTTACTCGGAAAACTAATCATGGGTACAACGTTCAATGCGCCGTATCTTTGCTAATACTAGTACAATTAAAATGTGTTAATTTTGAGAAGAGATTTGTAGAGAATTTAGTTTGATTAGAATTTAGTTTAATTTACCTTTCAATTTATTATATACATTTTCTATAACTAAGTATACTTTTTGAGTTTTACATAAATAAAATTACTGTTCGTCATAACTTTTCTTCTTACTTTTTCTTCGTGATAAAAACATTCGGATTACATTAACACTACGTGTGAATTCGAAACTGTAGAAGAACTTTTAACATATTTAGAAAGAACGTTTCGTGATTCTCGTTCAATTGAACAATTAACTTTTGAACTTTTTAATACTAATATTAAACATAAAGAACACCCATTAAATTTCTTACAAAGAATAGATAAGAATCGTACGTTAATTATATCAAGACACCGAATAGATAAAACACATAATAAAGAAACGGTGATCTCACATCTTGAATGTCAGCTGCTACTACTATTCGACGATCTGATCTCATCAGGATCTATGAATAAGGCAGGTGATAAATCAGAAAATAATTTTCAAAATAAAAAGAAATTTCATGATCAGCATAAAAATCAAAGAAAACATTATAATAATAATCATTATAATAATAATCGTTACAACAATTATCCGGCTAATAATTATAACCAACCAAGAGAGGTTCAAAATAATTATAATCAACCAAGAGAGGTCCATAATCGCGAATGGAATCCTCACGATCAACAAAAGTTTTTTAATAAACCCAATTCAGGGCAATATAGACAAAATCATCCGAATAACCAACAAAGACCCTACAACGGTACAACAGGGCAAACCGTTTCGATGAGAAGTGCAAATTCTCAGCCGCACAGGCAACCAATATATGAGATAGAAGAAGAACCGGAAGAAGATCCGAGAGACGCAAAAATAAGAGATCTAGAATCTCAGTTGTCCCATTTTTTAGGAAATCCCCCGAACCAAGGCGATAACACGTAATTTTAGAGTTATTTACTATAAACTTCGACGAACTCCCATATGTAATAGATCACGCTAATAGAAAATGGCTTCTCGATACCGGAGCAAAGAGTAATTTTATAAACCCCGACATTATTCCTAAAGGTGTGCCCCGCGTCAAAGAAAAATTCACTATAAAAACCGCATCAGGCGAAAAACACGGTGATGAAGTATTATATACTTATTTAGACACCACATTTTTAAAAAATCCTGAAAAAAATAAATTTTATATTTATAAATTTAGCCCCAACTATGACATATTTTTGGGTAATGAAATATTGGACAACATGGATTCAAAAATATTATTAAAAGACAGGATTACCACCAAATATAGTTCATTTAATTTTCATTTACGGGATGAAAAACGCCCAGTAACTCTAAAACAGGGTATCAACTCCGTTCCATTAAACAAAAACGGAATTTTTTTCAATGAATTAAAAAATGACGATATTGAAATTCCCGCTGGTATTTACGAAAATAATTTAACAATAATTAGTAAAAATAAAAATACATTAGAGTTAAATTTTCAAGAACTTCTTGGTGAAGAAGTTGAAGAAACCTTTCCCATTTCGGAAAATATAATAGAAGAAATCCCAAATTTAATTCGTGGTGACCATTTAAGTACAAAGGATAGGGAAACTCTTATATTTTTGTTGAGAAAATATCCCTCAATTTTCAAAACTGATAGAGATGAATTATCCGCAACCGACATATTAGACCATAAAATTAAAACAAAAACCGAAGAACCGATATATTCAAAAAATTACCGATATCCACACCAATTTCGCGAAGATATTAAAGAAGAGGTAACTAAATTATTAGAAAATAAAATAATCCAGCCAAGTAACTCTCCGTACAATTCACCGGTATGGATTGTACCCAAAAAATTAGATGCATCGGGAAAGAGAAAAATTCGAATGGTTATTGATTATCGAAAGTTAAATCAACAGACCATTCCCGATAAATATCCCCTTCCAAACATAGAAGATTTGCTAGGAAAGCTTGGTCGTGCTTCTATTTTCACGGCTATGGACTTATGTTCCGGCTTCCACCAGGTCAGAGTAGAAAAAGACTCAATCCCTAAAACCGCGTTCCTTACGGACCAAGGGCATTTTGAATTTCTAAGACTACCATTTGGACTTTCCAACTCTCCTGCCACCTTCATGAGAGCCATGAATATTATTTTTGCGGATGTCCCCAATACTCTTATCTACATGGATGACATTATAGTTTTCTCAGAAAATATGGCGGACCACATGAAACACATAGAAACCGTACTTAACGTACGTAAAAACTCGAAAAACTTAATTTAAAAATCCAGTTGGATAAAACTGAGTTTTGTAAACGCGAGTTACTGTTTCTAGGTCACATTATTTCGGAAAAGGGTATACAACCCAATCCTGCCAAAATATCGGCCATAATGGATTCAAAACTCCCCAAAACCGAAAAAGAAATAAAAAGCTTTCTAGGGTTGACCGGCTTCTATCGCAAAATGATCCCTAATTATGCAAAAATAGCATCCCCTCTCACTAAATCTTTAAGAAAGGGAATAACAATCAATCCAGAATCTTATATAGACGCGTTTAATTAATTAAAAGAATTGATTTGTAGTAGCCCAGTCTTACAAGTCCCTGACTTTTCTCAGGACTTCTATTTAACTACCGACGCAAGCAATCTTGCTATTGGCGCCGTGCTGGCTCAGAAAAACAACAACGTTGAATTACCAGTTTGCTATGCCTCGAGAACGCTCAACAAAGCTGAACAAAACTATTCTACAATAGAGAAGGAATGTTTAGCTATAATTTGGGCATGCAACCATTTTAAACCATACCTATACGGTAGAAAATTTCATATTTATACGGATCACAAGCCTCTAGAATACATGAAAACGTGTAAAACACAAAACGCGAGATTTATCACATGGAAAATCATGTTGGAGGATTTCGATTTCGATATCAAACATATCGAGGTTAAAGCTAATAAAGTAGCGGATTATTTATCACGGTCCCCTATTGAATGTCAAGATCTTTTACATATTAGCGAAACGGATGAAGAAAGCCTCGCAACCGTCCATTCTGATGAATCTTCCTCTGAAAATAGAATTATGATAAACGAGGACAAACAAAAACCAATTAATATAGAAAAGCACCAAATAATAGTAAAAAAGGGTTTTTCAGAAACTATAAATACCCAACCGTTTAACACAAAAATCAGAAGTGAGATATTCATTTTAGGGTATGAAAACAAAACAACTGTCATCGAAACCAAGTATTGACCACCATTGCTACTTGCTCATCTATAGCTTCGCACATCTGAAGTGTGCAATATGTGCCTTGTATCTACTAATATATATCTAGTATCTAGCATGTGGTCTATCTAATTTTGGTTTATTATTTTCAATAATAATAGATCTTCGTAATCGACCAAAAAAATTTTTTTTACATCTCCTAAGATGTAATAATATAGAAATTATTTATTATTTATAGAAATAATAAAGCCTAACGTATCATATGGAATCTACTGCTCGATAAATAGCAATATACAATCAGGAACAGAATTATTAGAAAACATTTATTTTGAAATTAGCGAAATATTTAGAACAAAATTCCAAACTAATCGTTTAAAAAAATACTTTAATTTTGTTACCGATATAACTGACAAAGGTCAACAGGACAAATTGATCTCTGATTATCATATTAGTAAAACTCATCATAGGGCAGCAGAAGAAACCTATGAAAGATTAAAAACACGATATTACTGGCCCAATATGTTGAGAAACATAAAGACTTGGATTTCTAAATGTGAAATTTGCTTGCAAACAAAATATGATAGGCACCCACCAAAACCTAAATTTAAATTAACCCCTACATCTGTTAAACCGTTCGAAGAAATACAAATGGATACCACACATATCCATGGAAAGTATGTTCATTGCATCCTCGATGTTTTCTCAAAAAGAATATTCAGGTATCTATCTGAAACTAACAACCAAAGAGATACAAAAAATGCTCTAATAGCTTATTTGAATATTTTTCCAAAACCGAAACTAATAACAACGGATAACGATCGCGAATTTGATAATTTAGTATTTAAAGATTTATTAAAATATTTAAATATTGAAAAACATGAAACGACTCCTCAAAATTCTAATTCACTAGGAACTTTAAACAGAGCAAGTTCCACCCTTATTGAACAAATGCGTGTGATTCATTTAGAACATCCGGATAAAAAGTTTAAAGAAATATTACAATTAGCTACCATCGTTTATAACAACTCGATGATTAATAAATTAAAATTAACACCTAATGAAATCACTTTCGGAGTAAGTACAAATATAATAAATAACCATCCAATTATACAGGAGAAATTAGTTACCGACTATCATAAAAACTTAGAATTAATGCATAGAGCTATAAAAGAAAAAATTGAAACAAATAAGCACAAATATATTGATAAAGAAAATGAAAAACGCGATGACATTAGTGTCATATCCTCAGGAGAAATAGTAGTCAAAACTCCCCGGCAAGTTTCTAAAATTGATAAAAAATACCAAATTAGCAAAATTAAAGGTAAACGAATTAAAGCTAGAAAAAACTTAACGAAAAAGGTACACGCGAAAAATATTAAAAAAGAAAAACGCGATGAAAAACTACAATCGGAAATCGATGAAGTGATGCGCGAGTTAAACAACAAAATAAAAGATGTACAAAGAGAACGTTCATATCAGTCTCTTGTTACGAATGTAGGTAGTCCTCCGGATTTCAATGACCTTATCGCTGCTGATGCTTCTGATTCAGAGAACGACATGTTTGCACATTCAAAAGCTGTCGACTGGACCAGGTGCAATGGTTCTTTCAGTTAATAATACCTATATACTTAGCGAATATTACTCGTTTTTAGAATATAAGAATTTAACTTTATTATTTACGGAAATTATGTACTTAATATAATAATATAAAGAACCTTATAGCCGAAAAGGACAACTCCATCCAAGCATTATTAAACCTGATCAGTTTGCAAATGTTTATAATTCTCAAAGAAATCTATTAACTAGAGACACTGAGTTAAATTGCCTTATTGGTAAAAGCACATGCTCAATTTCTAACACTGGCATCATTTACTATTTCATACAACTCCCATTAAATACAAGTGGAGTTATGTCGTATCTCGCTATGCCATACCCTTATGTAAATAACAATATAACTTATATCATTCATATTGAAAAAACTACAATTATAAAAAACAATAGCCATGTATATCAACCTACAAATTGTATTAATTATAATAATGAATTATATTGTAAAAACCTAGCATTATTACATAATAAATGTATAAAAGAATTAGCTTATAATGAACCCCTTAATGATTGTAAGTTGCTGATTGTAAAGTCAAATCCAATGATAATGTATATTCCAGAAACACAACAATATGTAACCCATCTAATTAAGTATATTGAAACGAAAAAAGATAATTTAGTTCGTAATACCCATTTGTATTCTACCTCATAATCAATCTGGAGAATAAAGAACAATTTGTAAATAATACCAACTTGCCATTAGCTTATAATGATATTGTACATTTACCTTTTATTTCTGAACATTTGCCTAATAACTCAGTTGTAACTAATTTTACTTTAGATGATTTAGACGTTATTAAGTTAGGTCCTATAGAAATAGAACAATTAGAAGATTATACAATAAACAATAATGATATTTGGATATATGTAATAACTTTTGTTTCATGTTATTTATTGTTTATTCATGTTCATACCAATGTTAAATTAATATTTTATATATCTAAAAATCAAAAAATTATTGTAAGCCAAAATCCTTTGCAACCTTCACAATCCTCAACACCTATGGGATACCCTCCAGAGTTTGATGGCAGGGCTAGAGCCTGGCATACCCATATCCACAATACTTCCCAAAATTAATATGTTCCGAGGACGTCACACTAAATGAGGGAGGAGTTAAAGGCCACTAACCTTTCCTAAGACTTGAACATAATCCCTTACTCAGTTCCTCTGTGTTGGCATACTAGGAAACTCCCTCTTAGTCCTTGTCCCTTTCGATGTACTTTTGTTAGAATAAGACATTCATTCTGTATGTAGATCTGAGGTAGTATGAACCATTACTTGTAACCTATTTTAGACAATAAAGTTTTTTTTAAGTTCTCTATTTGAGCAGCTCTTTAACTCTATATAAAAAAAAAATCGTATCTTGAAACGTGAAACCTAAAATTTTGAAAGGGGCCTACAATTTTTTATTCTTGGCCGATTACAAAGCTCTGTTACTGAATATAAACCAAAAGCATTTGTATAGATTTTTTTTTTCATGCCTTGTTATGCTAATTCCAAAACACCTTACATTTCCTCTCCATCTCTATAACTGGCCGAGTTATTTATTTTTATTCGATATTTGGATTCTACGTATTTTGAAACGTAAAACCTCAAATTTGGAGGAGGAGATGTAAAAAAAATTTTTTTGGTCGATTACAAAGGTCTATTATTATTGAAAATAATAAACCAAAATTAGATAGACCACATGCTAGATACTAGATATATATTAGTAGATACAAGGCACATATCGCACACTTCAGATGTGCGAAGCTATAGATGAGCAAGTAGCAATGGTGGTCACTACTTGGTTTTGATGACAGTACGCAGAGATTAGCTGGAAAGCCTAGACAAGAAGCAAAAAAGAGATCAGCCCATGTTTCAGAAACGTTAAAGATGAAGGAAGTAATAAAAAGGTAAAGGGAACAACTGGAGGAACGAAGGACAGTGGGTACGGGTGAGGGACCAGTGCTAGAGGTGACAACATTGGATGGTGCCTGTGACAGAGTGAAAAAAGCCTTGAGAGACACATCGCAGGTAATGCTGGAACAAAGAACCAAGAAGACAAGAAATGACTGATTTGATAACAAGTGCGAGGTAGCAATAAGGCAGAGAAATGAAGAACAGATGAAGAACCTGCAATAACGATAAGAGAAATTAAATAAAGAGAAGAATAACGAGACAAGGAATTGACCAGAACCGAGAAAAATGAATGTTAACAAAGAAGCTACGGCGTAAAAAGAAAAGGCTGCAGGAAAATGATAGCCGAAATTTTTTCAGAAATATTAAGAATATAAGAACATTTTTCGTCCAAGAGAAAACTTCATTAAAGACAAGATTGGCAATCTCCTAGGTGATGAAGGAGAAATTTTGGATAGATGGGTAGATCATATCAAGAGATCTTGGAATAATGTTCGGAATTGGAAGAGATAGAAAAAGCTGGAACAGAGATTTGCAGTGCAAGATTTGATGGGGTATACATGGATGAGGTAGAGATCCCCCAGAAATGGAAGAGAATACTGAAATCATCTCTCAGCTCAAAAAAGCTTCATAATTGAATGAAATACAAACTGAAAAGCTCAAAAACGCTAGGGAAGTTTTAGGGGAGGATATTCATATCATTTATGGTGCATAAAGGTTCTACAAAATTCTCGGTGAATTATCTGAGTCCCTAATGTGTCCAACACACAAAAAGAGCAATAGAACCGAGTTTAACAATCACGGGAGAATCTCATTGTTAATTCAGTGCACAAGGTGTTGTCAACTGCAATTAGTAGAAAGCTGAAAAGGTGAACAGAAATAGTTCTGGGGGTGGCTTCAGACCGGGAAGGTTAATTTTTTCAGTGAGACAGATGCTCAAGAAGGGTAAAGAGTACAATGTTATACTTTATCATTTGTTTGTAGATTTCAGACAAGCCTATGATTCCGTCAAAAGGAGCAAACGAAAGAGCTTCTGAAGAAGCTGGGAGCTTCGAAGAAATTGGTACGGCTCGTCAAAAACTGATTTTGGCTAAAACATTCAGCAGGATGCTAATGAATGAGAGGCTCTCATGAAAATTTAAAATTGGGAGAGGTCATAGATAAAAGGATACACTATCTACAGTGCTTTGTACAATTCACAACCGTATAGAGCAACAAGGATTGTACCAGCACTTGCAAGAGCATTAGAAGAATTTCTCAGGGAATCTAGACCTGGAAATCAGTGCATGGACATGCAGACATAAAGAGCAGGCCAAATGACAGGAGAAGAAATGAAAAAAGGAAATTTGTGCTTCCAGATCTGTGATGAATCTAAGTACCTGGGAAGTATGATAAAAACGAGAACAGAATAAAAAAGGATATAAAGGCTCGCTTAGCAGCAGGAAATCGATGTCTGTTCAGTATTCAGAAAAAGTCTGACAAAATCATTATATATAACGACAGTGAGGCCAATTGTGACTAATGGCTGCGAGAAAAGGTCCCTGACCAAAGGAAGCTCTTAGATCCTACAGATAGGGGAGAGAAACGTCCTCTGCAGAATTGATTGGCCAATCAGAGCGGAGGAGCAATGGATAATCACGACTGATAAGAGTTAAGGGACCTGCATGATGAAAAATATACTTGTGAAAGCCATACAGCACAATAAACTCCAATGGTTAGGGCATGTGGAGAGGATGGACCAAGTAAGATTTCCAAGAAAGCTGTTTTATGGAATATCAGGAAATGGAAGAAGGCGGGGGAAGTACCATCTCAGATGGCTGGACGATGTGGAAGGTTGTTAAACGCAGGATGCGCTTTGCATCTGACAGAGATGAGTAGAATACATTAACAGAGATCATGATACAAAGACTGTAGTGCCCAGCAATAAGTAAGTAATGAGTGCAAGATTCGGTACACAGAGTTCGGGGAATGAAACCCAACTAACAGAAAAATCCAAAAAATCGTTCATCGCGTTCAAAAGATAATCGCGGCATAGACACGCAGACCAATGGTCGAAAATGTATTTTTTTGGACTCGTCTAATTCTGGAACGTAAACATCTTGTAAGAACTGGATACCGAAAATTCAATCCGATTACAATACTTTTCTTACCTGTTTGCGATAGTATACATTGCATCTTTCAAAGAAATAAATATTGTTATATCCTTAATTATGTTATTATCAAATTCTTTATTAATATTAAATTTTAAATGTTATATTCTAGCCTAAGGCTCCATTCAAGTAACTAACAGGAATTTATCTAGTAATTAAACGTGGTCTATATGTTAGAATTGTTAGTTTTATAGTGATTGGATACAGAATGTCATAAACGTTGTAGATATTATTTACTGCTATAACTATACTGTGGGCTCATACAAACTAATCGAACTGTGCTCACCCAGGCGAACTATCAGTCCCCTGTAAATAACCTACACTAAGCAGATTGTGAGTTAAATTACCAACGGGGCCTAAGCCCCTCTCGGCGACCACTCAAGCAGTAAGACGATTTGATCAGTCGCATCTGTTGACCAGCTGAGGAATAGAATCTGTACAACTGACCGTAACAGATCCGAGTCCCAGTAAGAAGAGAAATCAATTAACAAGGGTCCTAGGCCAGTCCTGAAGAGTTTGATCTCAATTAACTCTAGCCTTAGTAAACCGAACTTTCTTCTTCTTGATGTACTTTTTCTTAAAAGTTGTTTTTACTTTTATTTTTCGATTTATCGTTAAATTTTATATCTATTTTGATTGATTTATTTTACTCATATTATAAATATTATAGCATGTAAATATGGAAGAGCGTGGAATATAAATAATAAAAATTAATAGAGAATAACAAAAAAGAAAAAAATACTACTCAATAAAAGCTTATTATCTACAAAACAATTAAAATTTAGAAGACATATACCGTTACAATAAAAATTAAATAATTATTGATACAATTAACAACATAGAAATTATCAATACGACTAACGCCTACATACTCCTCGGCCAATTAATTAGACTATCTCATGATATGTTCTATTATTAGTATCCCTTACCGTACATAGTAAGTATTGTGATCGTCAAAAATTTCGAATTCGAATTTTCAACGAAAATCCATGTTTTACCATCATCTGAGCCCAAATAACGAAGTCTCGCAAAAAGGTGTGTGTATGTGAACAGCCTAGCTCAAAAATAAAAAGTTGTACGAACTGCGTATTTAAGGTAGGTGTATTCATGGTATATTACAGCTTTTTCGTCAAACTCGACTAACCGACTTTATATCCATCTATTTTAAACTTTTTTACAATTTTCTCGAAAACGGCTCCAACGATTTTGATAAAACTTAAAGCCCTTTAACTTTTCATGTATGTTGTATAACAACGAGAAAATGCAGGGGAAAAAGTTATAGCGAAAAGAAAAAGTTTGCGCATACCTCAAAAAGTAAACATTTAATGGTAAATTAGGTATGAAATTTATTTGGAGGGTAATTAAATTCCCTAAAAAAGAAACATTATAAACATTATATTTTATGAGATCCCGAGAGCGGTTAATATTTATTTATTTATTCCACTTCATTTCAGTAAAAAGGCATGGGAAACTGATTGCAGCAAACAACATATGTCTGTCTTCTTCATTGCAAAAAAGGACAATCAACATATGTTATGATATCAATAATGATGTTTACGGCAAATAGCTACTACTTGAAAATGTTTCGATTACGTGGCGCTGTTTTGATCCCGCTCCGAGGTCTCTGCGCAGGCACGACCCTCGTTTTCCGCTCTCCAATTGGCTGATTACTGCTTGTGATCAGACGCAGGATTGCCTCCGCCATATTATGTCCGAATTCTTTCAGTATTTATACTCTATCACATAGAACAGCTTCATTTGGCATATCCTTTCCATTTGGAATCCCTTGTCTATCTCAATTCGTAAAGCCTCTAATAGCGTCTTCTATGACCAGGTTCACTTGTTATATCGCTGGCAGGTCTATTGAACACATTCTTTGCCATTACATCTGTCTTAGGAAGGTAAATTGTGGTGTTTTAACTCGATCTTTAACAGGTAACCTGATATCCTAATTCGCGTGCTTAGGCACACCTATTGACATCCAAAGCCACGACAAGCTCCACAGTTATTTCTAATTTATGATCTTTCGCCTTTAAGAATTAACTCCCATGGAAATTTGAGAAATCTTCCAAAGAATATGCCTTCCCAATGGGGCATTTTTCAATGACAAGTGAACAACTAAACATAAACTTAAAAGTAATTGATTATTACATCAGACATTTATTTCATCTCAATTCTTAGTGAGCTCAGAGTGCATTTCCAGATAAAACAAACTCATTATTTTCGATATTAATATTCAATACTCGGATTAAGTTCAGTGGACCCCATATACAAGAGATATTAGAGATTAAAATATAGTGCTAGATATTTAATTAGGTATTAAGTTAGTTAGTGAGTTTTTTTTATGTTGCATCCTCTCTCATCTCTCTATTGAACTGCAGAATGATATTAATTGAAAGTGTCTCTGGGCCGAAACAAGTTGCAGCTGAATGTAAGAAAAACTAAAGCTAACCTAATCGGCTCCAAACCCCTTTTACATTCCCTTCTTCATTAACCTAAATTCCACTTCATAACTCTGCTAAAAACCTCAGCGTTACCTTCGACCAACATCTGTTCTGGAGTAATCATGTTTCTGAAATATCCCGAAAATCCATTAATATCCTAAAACACTTCCATAGATTCCTTAAATTCTTGCCTTTAAAAACCCGTCTGCTACTTGTCTCTTCTCTTATTTTCCTCCAAGTTGACTTCGGTTGCCTGGTGTATAGGAGACTTAGTGATGAACTGGAAGTGAAATTAAAGCCTCTTATGAATTGTTTATTAAGATTTATCTTTGAAGCTCCTAGTAACGCTCATATTTTACACCGAGTTAAATTGGCTTTATTTCTCTCTACGTCGGAAATACTCCCATTGTTCTTACCTATTCCAATTCCTAAGAAAGAATATACCTTCCTATATCACTGAATTCCTTACCTGCGTTCCTCAATCCACTCCATAAACACCATAATTCAAAGAATCATTATTTTTACTCCACCACATAGTACAGCTTCATTTGACATAATCTTTCTTGTCCGTTCCTCCTCCATTTGGAATTCCTTATCTATCTCAATTCGTAAGGCCTCTTCTCTATCTTTCTTCAAGCATCAATTATTTCTTCACCTCTTTAAATCTTAATCCTTCGATCAAATGTAAAAATTATTGGACCATTATTTGATGATTTAGCCTAAAATAACTTGGCAGCTAGACCACAAGTACTCATTTATGTTCATTGTTTTTGTTCCCAGAATAAACATAATTTTTCATTCAATGATCTAGTCTTATTTATTTACAAAGCATTTCTTCTATTAGGCTATTGTTTTCCTTTAATATATTTATCTTATGTTTTAGCATCAATTGGTTTGGCTTAATTATTATGTGCCATTTTAATATTTAGATTTATTAAGGGATGCCATCGGGCAATCATTCATGACTATCCCAAAATTAATAAAGTGTATGATTGAATATGAATTACCTGGCAAGTCCTCCAGATTGGTTAATTATCCAAAGGCCTGTTTTGTGTTTACCATGGTTTATTAATAAACCAATATAATATTCATACTTACAGGACTGCGGATAACATAATGTTATTCAAATTGATTAATGTTATGCTTAAGTAATATGATTAGAATTTATAATGAACTTGGATATCAAACAACTTTCTTCTTGACATTTATTTTATTTTACATATCTCATCATCTCTTTCTGCCTGAAGACAATGGTGCCTCCCCAGAAGTATATCAGATGATCTTGAGTCATGGACCAGGAAGAAGCCAGAGCCAGTGTCACAGCCAGGATCAGAGAGAGAGTGTCTGTCGTTGTCGTCGAAGTCGGGGCCCGAGCGAGAATTGCTTTTTTTTTCCCAGACTTCAATCCTTCCTTTCTTCCATGCTCTCACCCTCTTCTACTGGAAGGGAGTAGATAAATTTTGGTTATTGGCTATAATCTGGTTAGGGTGTGGTCTCTATTTCTAGTGTCGTTATGGGCTTCTCGATCTCCACCAAAAGAGGGAAATCTCACTATTTACCGGTGAAAGCTCCACTTACTTGTCAGAGGGCCTTTTAGAATGCTTTTAGAATGCCCTTTTAGAATGCTTTAAAATTTCTCTAATTGAATCGCATCCTTCCTAGACCTGCGCTATTTTTTTGGGACGCTGGTTTGGTTCCTGGGGGTAGCCTGTTTCTTAAAATAGATTATGTCTTCCGAGACGTACCATACCCTGCCGTTGTCACACTAACAAAAGCTAGCAAATTCCCAGTAGATTTTTAAATCACATTATTCTGATTATTCCAGTCTAGCCAGAGACGGCAACCAGTCAACTTCGTACCTGTACTTCTTTTCCTTTAAAATCTCATTTTAGTTATTTTATCATTTTTTTTTTTTTGCCACCTTCACGGACCACACAATCAATCACAAACCTGCAGTAGCCACGCACTTCAATATTCACGGTTCAGCCAAAATTAGCGAAGAAAGTTCGAGTTTAACAGTGCTACGGGCTGTGAAGGAAGTTAATCATAACAGTGCTACGGGCTGTGGAAGGAAGTTAATCATAACAGTGCTACGGGCTGTGGAAGGAAGTTAATCATAACAGTGTTACGGGCTGTGGAAGGAAGTTAATCATAACAGTGTTACGGGCTGTGGAAGGAAGTTAATCATAACAGTGCTACGGGCTGTGGAAGGAAGTTAATCATAACAGTGCTACGGGCTGTGGAAGGAAGTTAATCATAACAGCGCTACGGGCTGTGGAAGGAAGTTAATCATAACAGTGCTACGGGCTGTGGAAGGAAGTTAATCATAACAGTGCTACGGGCTATGGAAGGAAGTTAATCCCCAAAGGCACAGAGGATTTAAGGCCATTGACGCTCTCCACTGTTGACAAACACACGATTGTGAGTACTGTTTACTATTTATCTGTCATAATAGTGCAGTGCTCGATTTGTAATAGTGCTGTAACGAGAGAGGACAAATTTAATCTGAGCTGCAGCAATTGCCGCGTAATTTTACACGGCAAATGCTGTAATCTCAATGATAAGGAAATAGAGGCGCTTAAGTTACAAAAAAAGACGTGGTACTGTAAAAAATGCGACCATGCGAAAAAGGCAGGCCCGGTAAGAGAAAAAACGCCTAGTCCGTCCAGGAATTCTCAACAGCAAACCTCTGAACCGTCTGCGGCTGATATACTCGCGGCAGTAAACCGGCTTAGCGCTCACGTCAACGAGGACATCAAAAGCATCAAGTCATCGCTTGAAAAATACGGTGAGCTAAGCTTTGAGGTAAACGAGCTTTCGAAAATAGAAAATCATCTCGAGGGCCAATCGAAGCTTTTATCTGACCTCCGAAAATAAAGTTCTGAAATCAAGGGTCGATGAACTGGAAGTCAGACTCAATAAGGCCGAACAGGGCCTACTATCCAGGTCGGTGGAGATACGGGGCATCCCGATCCGCCCGGGGGAGACTCCTGCGGCTCTGGTTGCCAGCGTGGGAGCAGGCCTCGGTGTATAGTGGCTCTATAGAAATATAGAGGATTTCGACTTGGTAGAGCGCCGAAGACCGAAAAAAGATGACTCCTGACCGCCGTCTTGCTATCATTGCCCGTTTCGTCAAGCTGGCTGTGTGGGACGAGCTAGCGCAGCGGAGAAAAGTAAAGAGGGCCTTCTCCACCCGTGATATTGGCTGGCAGGAGAACAATTCCCACCGGATTTATCTCGGGGAAGAAATGATTCCCACTAATAGGCGCCTGTACTGGCTCGCTCGACAGAAGAGAGCGTCGGGAAAATTAAAATATGTCTGGTTTGCGGCCGGAAGAGTGCGCTGCCGGAAGGATGACGGCCACCCCGTAATTTACATTGACGAAGCTCAAGATCTCGATACGTTCTGCTCACGTTTTGGCACCCTTCTACCCACTGGTCGGATTTGGAAACTCTCAATGGACCCCAAGTGCTGTGTTTCGTGACGAATTTATTTTTTCTATATTTTTTATTTATTTTTTTACTTCTACAGATTTTTTTTAATTTCTTTATTATATATCTCTTTGTTTAATTGTTACGTTCATTATTCACTTTTTTTCAGATTTTATTCTACAGATCGTCGTTGTTATTAGCATCTTTCCGCCATATAATGTATACAGTCTAATTTCCCACACTATCTAGTGTCCTAACCTCCTGTCACGTTAACTTCTAATCCTTATCAGCTCATTATGATGAATTTCTGCAGTATTTTAACCATAACTTTTACCATACCATTGCAGTCTCCGAAACATAGCTAAAGCCCTACATTCCTTCCTCTTCTGTTTCCCTACCTAATTATTCCTTTATCCGCCATGACCGAATGGGCCGGACTGGTGGAGGTGTCGGTCTTTATGTTCATAACAGCCTGAAATTCCGAATCCTAGATACCTCATCCCCATCCGATCATCCTCATATTGAATTCCTTGTCGTTGAAATCTCCTCCAATGCACATCCTCTCCTACACACTGTGGTGTATCGCCCTCCTCTGGTTCCTTTCGACTCATCCTTTGAATCAACTCTCTACAATTATGTTCCTCTCTACAACAATATAATAATTTCCGGTGATTTTAATACCAATCTTCTATCCGATTCCAACGACAGACTCTACCTTGAAAATCTCTTTTTCTCCCTCCATCTCTTCATCGTCCCATTTTCTCCTACCCATCACACTTGCCGGACGACACCTGTTGGATCTGCATGTCATCGATTTAGAACGTAATCTCCTTTCCTTTTCTCAACTACCTGTCCCGTTTCTGTCCTCTCACGACTTAATCCAAATATCCGACAATAACGAAACTCCTACGATCCTCCCTAAAACCATAACTTTCCGTAACCTAGACGCCCTCACACATGAAAATATTTTACCTGATCTTGGAACGCTGCAGTGGAATGAAATATATTCCTGTTCTTCCATTGATTCCATGGTCGATACCATCACCTCTAATCTCATCCACATCCTTGATACCCATGCCCCATTCAAAGCCTCTACTTTCCGTCGGTCGCCTGCTCCTTGGATGTGTCAACAAATTAAATATATGCACAGAAGGCGTGAGGCAGCCCGTAGACGCTTTAGACACACTAGGCTAGCAGACGACCACCAAGCGTTTAGGGTACTCCGCAATGTGACACAGGCAACTGTTAGGAGAGCGAAATCCAACCACTATCATGAAACCCTCTCCTCTGTTCCCAATGCTAAATCAAAATGGCAACTAATTCGCAAACTCTCCCTTTGTAAATCCTCTCCCTCACCAGTTTTCCCAGTTTCACCCGATGAATTAAATTCATACTTTTTATCAGCCTCCTCTAACACTTCTCCCACTCCTCCTTCCTGCTTTTCCTTAGTTCCATCATTCAACCCCGATAATTTTTATTTTTCCTACATCTCCCCTACCGATCTTATTTCATCCATAATGAAATCTCACACCAATTCCACTGGGCCTGATGGAATACCTGTTAAATTGTTAAAATGATGTCTCCCCGAAATCCTTCCAGTTCTTCCCTTCATTTAGAATTTCTCCCTCCAAAACTCAGTATTTCCTACCTCATGGAAAAATGGCTTAGTCCATCTTATTAACAAAATCTTCAATCCTATATCTCCTAAAGACTATTGCCCAATTTCCATCCTCTCTAACCTTTCCAAACCTCTAGAAAGAATAGTCCAATCACAAATATCAAAGTTCCTTGAAAAGTCCAAACTACTTGATCCTCTCCAATCCGGCTTCCGCCCCAGTTTCTCCACACAATCCGCGCTAGTCAAAATCACCACTGACATACATACCGCTATGGACCGAAAAAAATTAACTGTATTAATACTCCTTGACTTTTCTAAAGCTTTTGATTCCCTGGGCCATTCTATCCTTTTTGCCAAATTAAAATCACTATCCTTTTCCAACAGCTCTATCCGATGGTTCAAATCTTTCCTTTCCGATCGGACTCAAGCAGTTACCATTCCTAATCAACCCCTATCTTCCTTCCTTGCCTTATCCTCAGGAGTAGCCCAAGGTTCGAGTATTTCCCCACTGCTTTTCAATACGTATATCAATGATCTTCCTAATTCAATCCACCACTATCCAAATCTATTTATCTTTCCTCCTTCTGAGCTATAAGTAGCGTTTGCCAGTATTCAGGAAGACCTAGATAGAATCCTTGCCTGGACAAACGTGAATAGATTAAGATTAAACGCTATGAAAACTCAGGCCATTGTCATAGGTTCCAATTCCCTCCTCAGATCCAATGACACCTTTCCTACTTTAATCCTAAATGATCACCCCGTCACGTTCAGCTCCTCAATCAAAAACTTGGGTATTACTATCGACCAAATCCTTTCCTGGAAACCCCACATTGCCCAAATTTCTCGACGGTCAATAAGCACCCTTAAATTATTCCATCGTTCTCGACATCTTCTCCCACAACCTACCCGCAAACTCCTTGCGTCCTCTATTATCTTTCCCCACTTTGACTACGGATGTGTGGTATACGGGGGCCTCTCGAATGTGCTCGAGGACAGATTGAAGCGGATCATGAACTGCTTTTTAAGATTTTTCTTCGGCACCTCGAGACGGGCCCATGTGTCCCACCGTTACGGCGAGTTAGAGTGGCTCTTCCTGGCTACAATATTTCCTCGGATCTTTTTTATACCAAACTATCACCACCCACCATCCTTCCTACATCTACAGCCTCCTACAATTCAAATCCTCGGTCCACGCACTTGAAACAAGATCTCGCCTTTCTGACCTCCATACTCCCTCCCACAGAACCAAAACATTCGAACGCTCCTTCCTCGCCCGCTCCTCTACCCTTTGGAATTCCTTTCCTTCTAATATCCGCTATGCTTCTTCTCTATCCTCATTCAAATCCCTCCTTTTCCAACACCTTCTTTCTCTCCAAAATGATGCTCTCTAATTGCGAAATTTCAGTTTGGATTAACATCTGGATCAGAAGTAAATAATAGTTTTTAATATACAAACTTTGCTAATCAATTCATTATTTTTGTATTTCTCATTTTCTCTCTGTTTTTTTTTTACTTTTTTCTTGTTTTGTTTTTTCCACTTTTTTTTTTGTTCTGCTCAAATTAATTATATTTTTTCGATAAAAATACTTATTTATTTGATTATTTATTTTACAGAAGATATTGTAAAAACTAATTGGTCTGTATTCTATAGTCTTATGGCAAGATAATGTTACTGTTTTATTGATTCCTTCATGTTATTCTTAAGGGACCTAGTCCCAGAATAAAGTTCTTTTATCTATCTATCTATCTACCTATTCTGTATTTCTAAGGGTATATGGTAAAGGGTTGTTATGTTTTGTTGTGACAACTAACTCGACACCGATAAGTGGCCAATTCGAGGGTTTGCTGTCGCTTGTCAATTATCTCCTCCTAAGGAGGGATCCCTTTTTACCTAGAGGTGCCTTTACCTGTCCCGGCACTTTACCTTACGGATATTTTGTTCTGTCCTGTTATTTATATTATCTCACTTAACTAATCTTGCTTATGGATTACTTGATACATATCATATTTTATTATGCTGAAGAATAATTCCTTTAAAAATGCAAGTGTGTTTTTATGTTTAATTTTTTATTATTCAATACCCTATATAGCTTCGCATAGATGTTTCTTCTTATTCCTCTACTATTCTCATCTCCACTCATACTCCTGATGCCCTTTTAAGTTAGATGTCTTAGATATAATTAGATAGTCTAATTAAATCACACAAATACAAGTCAAACAGCTATTAAGGTTATTAACCTCCATAAAATACAAAATAATCTAACAACTGAATTTTGTGATATCATACCCTCCGATTTTATTTGCAGAAATAATAAAATAAATGCAGTTAGTAAATGTCAATTTAATAAAGTTAGTGTAGTGAAGTCATAGCTTCCACAGTTATGATGTCAGGACAACGATTACGGAAACCTATGTCAGTATGCCCCACATGCAAGCTTTTTATTATATAGATTTTCACTTTAAATCACCACTTGATTGTATCTATTATTTTTTCTCCATTACATTTCTTATACCAACAACGGTTCGGCGGACTATTTCTACTATTTCTAGAGAGCCACGTCCCCGACATTGGTCCGCCTACCCGTCGTGTGCATCTGTGTAGCTTTTTTTTTCTTTATATATTCTTCCTACTTTTTTCTTTTTATTCTATTTCTTTATTCTGTCTATATGAATTTATTTCTATGTTCAGCTTTTCTTTTATATCATTGGTATCTTTTTTTTTTTTATTCTACCATTAGCCTGAACAACTTTGCCACTTTTTTGTTCTTACGACTGATCTGTACACTAACCGTGTACCGAACTTCTTCAAACTATCATAAATAATTAGTCTTGATTTCTTTTTTCACTATCTGAGGAACTATGGCTCTAATGTAAATGTTTATACACTCAAAAAAATAAAAAACAGCGTTGGCAAAGTTAACTTAGAAACGGGGCAACTTTGCTAACCGTATTATAACTAGTAAAAATCACTATAAAAACCCAAGAAAAAAAGATTTTGTAAATTATGAAAACATTTATTGTATAAAACAGAATACAGCAATATTAAAATAACAAATAATGAAAAAGTTTATAAATCACACATATGAACTTTAAAGAAAAAAATTAACATTTTTGTTAGAAAAGATAGGTAATTTAATTGTCTGGATTCATAGCATTATTCGATAGCACTTTGATCTATCGAAGCGTCCATCAATTTTAAAATTGACTATTTTTAGCATAAGGACCTTTGAAGGACCTCTTTTGCAGAATCCATTTTATCGATGGTGTGTACAGCCATTTTTACTATAGGTATCGTTTGTAATTCAAGCCATAATGCAATTTATAATGCAAGGTATTCCCCAGTCTGTACAAACAAGAACTTGTTCGATGATCTCTTCTACCTCAACAGCATTGGTCAATGCATTCTGGTGCATTGTTTTTTTAATTATTCAATTTTTTAATGCAGACACTTTACTTTATTTTCAACAGATCGACGATGGACATTAAGCCTTTCAACTGCTCATTCACCAATGAGCCACTGCATTTACAGCATATCATCATAATTTTGATAACTGCGTTCTCCCATCTTGGTTCTTGGCATATGGTATTGAAATCACAAGTAACGAATTTTTATAAAAGTTTTAAAATAAATTTCTTTTGTTTTTCTGTTTGTTACTATTAAAATTTTATGTTTGCTACGAGATTGTTGCATAAACCGGTTCATTTGAATTTTCAACTAAGCAATAATCACTAATAACCGGGTTTAGTTGTAGGAAAAATAGATAAAAGCCAGATAAACAGTTTTTTTAACAATTGAAGTTCTAATCTTCGAAATCCTAATTTTACAGAAAAAAGTCTTGATCTGTTGTTTCTGTTCTAATGTGGAAAACACATGACTACCTTGTACGGTTATAAAACTATAAATCGGTGGTTCAAAAAATGATCCTGAATTTGGTTATTAGTTTCCGAAGACTACAGTATCTCAAAAACGACACTCGGCATCCCGACATCCATCTATTGACACACACACACACACAAATGGGGAGGAAAACCAGTATTTTACAATCAATTTTAACACTAAAAACAAGTAATAAAAATGTTTAATTGGATTGGAAACCAAATTGCGTTTGTAACCTTTATTACCGAAACATATGATTTATATATTTAATTTAAATATAATTTTTGATGTAAGCTTATTATGAGCTTCAATTAAAGTACCCTTTTCGGCTCACCAATTTTAACCAAAATATAGTAAATACATTCCTATCGATATAAAAGTCCAATTTACCAAATTTAAGATGTTTTATATTATATTTTAATATAATTTTTGATGAAAGTCTAATATGACCTTCAAGTAAAGTACCGCTTCCGGTTTTCCAACTTAAACGAAAATCCAGAAGGTTATTTAAATCAATATATGAGTTATAAATACTAAATTTGAGAAGTTTTGCATAGTATTTTAATATAATTTTTGATGGAAATCAATTATGACCTACAAGTAAAGTTTCACTTCCGGTGATCAAGCAGTGACCAAAAAGGGAAGTTTACAACTAGATTTTATAACAATCTTAAATACAAAATTTCAACTTTCTACGGCGAACTGTTTTTGAGTTATCGAGATACGAACGTACGTACGTACAGGCGCCACGACGAAACAAGTCAAAATGTATTCAGGAATGTTCAAAATGGACATTTCCGTTGAAGTCTGAAAACCGAAAATTTTCGCGATTACAATACTTCCTTTACTTTGTCTTGATCTTTTGTTTTTCTATAACTTTCAACTTTTTAGATTCCCTTTCCACCCAAACCTTAATGATTTATAAGTTTTGTTCAGAACACAACTCACTCTTTAAAATGACCCATCGTCGGTTGATGTTCTTAAATTCCTTAGAGGATAATTGTTTCAATAATACCAGCCAAAATGAAACACCAGTGTCTACGACCATGGGGGGTAAGATCTTCAAAACAATACGTAGATTTTTTAGGTAAGTCTCAAAATTAAGCTAACGATTAAATATTTCTTTTGTATAGGTTTTTTATCACCAAATTGTTCATCAATCATTTTTTTATTTTGCTGCATTTTGCCTTTCAAGACATCTTCAAGCTTCTGTAAATCAATATAAATAGGTTTTATTTATCTAAAAATACAACAATCAAACAACAATTTGTGGATAAAATTCAAAACAAACAAATTTTATTTTCTCTTCTATACCTCTGGTCTTTTTTTGTGATTTTCTGAACAACAAGGTATGTAAATTTTTATTTAAAAATTGAAAATGATCATAATGCAGAAACACTAATTTTTTTTGCATATTCTGCATTGGTTTTATTTTAGAAGAGACAAATAGATTTTAAGAACACTACATTGCTCCTTGAAAATTTAGCAAAGTTACTTTTTAATGAACATAATTTTGATAAAAATAAAAATAATTTCTAAGTAGTCTATAGTAGTACTATCAAACAAGTTCAAATAAATTTACCATATCGTCTTCTAATTCAATTTCAAGCAAGGAATTGTTGAATGTAAAATATGTATTTTTTCTAATTTGCAAAAAATATTTTATTCAACTTATTTTGGCTTTGGTTTGTTTGAATTTTATTTACAAATTGTTGTATTTTCGAAGAATTAAGACTTTTTATTGTCGATTTTCAAAATATGACCAAGAAAATTTTAATACGTTAATTTGCAGAAAGAAAAGAGGGAAATCGTAGGAAACTGTGGAGAACCAACGAAACCCTATCACAAAAAGTTTTCCTATTTCCGAAAATAAAAACAAGATCTTCCGAAACTGTGCACTAATCTTTTGATCTCTAAGGCCTATCACCAATTCTATTTTGACTTAATGTCAGATAAGACTGTCCAAGATAAACTTCCGGAGCCAGACGAAGACGAAAGTGAGAACGAAGAATCAATCACTTAATATTTTCTAATAACCGTGAATAAAATTAAAAAATGTTTGCTCTTATTATTTTATGTTATTAAAACAAATTTTTTGAAATATTATGTTTTTTTAATACTTGAAATGTTCTTTGATATTTTAAATTCTGGTTTTTATTTCAAGTGCATTTTCCACTTTGTCTTGTATGAAATAATTTTCATGATAAAAATATTTTACAAATTAAATAAATTATTTAAAATAACAGGAGTAGATTTATTTCAATAGACCTAGTCAAAATTGAGAATGAAAAACAAAAGCTATAATTAAAAAAGTGGCAAATAAACATTTCATTACATTTGCCAAATTCACAAAATTAAAACTCATGTTGTGGTGAACTACCGAAAATGACAGATTCCTTATTTGCGACACTAAATGCTCATCTTTCTGAAAAAAACTCTTCATTATAAAATAACGAATCTGCACTTCCAGGCGATTGGACATTATTACGACTTAATAGTCGTATGGATTCCTCACCAAAAAATTATATAAAATTATATATTTGAAAAATCACAATGGCAGGCGCCGAAATGCACAAAGTTAAGAAACTGTTTTTTGGCTCACCTGAAAAGTTAGACGAGATACTTTTGCAGACAACCAACAAAATCGTTTCTGTCGGTTATAAATATCACCATTGATTCAATCCCATGAACAAGTGACAAAGTTGAAAAGACATGTGAACTTTATCACTCAATGACCTATCTGTGGATAATAAAAATTCGGTACCTATATGGACTGATTTAGGAACTAGGCCTGGCACCAAATATCATATTTTTCAAAAAAGTGGCAAAGTTGTCCCATGTGGCAAAGTTGTCCTAGTTGACGGTGCTTTCATTCTATATAGTACTATGATTTATTTCTTATTATATCTTGTTCTTTGCAGCTGAAAGGAAGGTCTACAATGAAGGCCGAAATATCTCGGCATTCGTAAAATAATTTTTACTATATTTTGACCTAATGTTTTCCGTCACGCTGACTATCTTCTCCTTGAATTATTTCTAAGGTCGACTGTTCAATACCTACTTAAATATTTATTTTGGTTTCTTCTTTCAACAGTTTTTCCTATCTCACCTGATATAATTTATGAGGTTGATCTGTAATCTGTAATTATTATTATTATAAAAATCATTATATTTTTCACATTTCATATAATTTATTATAATGTAATAAATTATATGAATTGTGACTTATTAAGTCATCCTGATAGTGAACCGAAAATGAATTGAAAATAAAATATATTAAGTGATATAAGTAAATGCCAACTTCCTTGTAGAGACTTTATTTTGTTTCTTTCAAAGGCAAGGTAAAAACGGTGAAACAGTATTAGAATCCTCATCCGTATTGAGACAAAGAGATAAAGAATCAACCTTAGGAGTCGCCATGACAGGCCCCCAGGCTCAACCCCTCTGCCTTCCCTCTCCTCCCTCGTCGTTATGCAAAGGACCTGAAGGATAACAAGATACCCTGACCCTCTTTCAGTCAGAGGTTTATCCAAACCCTACCTCACTCGCTACTTCATCAGTCCTTACTTTCGCATTCTGTTCGTTTTTATTATCTTCTGTTTACTTGGGTCCCTTTACTGATTATATTTCCAACAAAGAAAAAAGATAAATTCTCGGGATCGGATAATATTTTTACTGCCAATAGACGAAGTTTCGTTCTATTTTCCTATATAGAAATCATATTATTATTTCTTTATAGCAATGGTGTTTGAACAATTGAAAAACATCTGGCAAATAATAGGTTCTTTTAATAATTATAATATTGACAAGGCATAGCGAACACAAAGGTTCGATGCATCAACGGTTGTGGTATCGGCATATCTTTTAGTATGGCCAAAATGCACAAGATCGGCCTAAACAGAACCCGACCACTCCTCGAAGATTTATCTTTCGGTCCAACCCTAATCAACGCGATTCATTTATGATTGAGTCCAATAACTTCTAATGTCCATTTCAACCTCTAGATGCTATTTTGTGGTTATCGAGCGTCTTTCTTCCGCTGTTCCATGATTCAAAGTTACGTGAGTTTAGGTAATTCTCATCCGCGCCATCCATAAATTTTTGAAAGAAGGTAACACAGTGCGACCAAAGAAATTCATGGTCTGCAACGCCATCCAAAAAACAAATAAAAATATTGGTAGTTTGAATTCAATTTTATCGAACACTGAACTATGCAGACTAAAATCAAAGAATTTTAATGATTAAGTGTACTTCTAGCATATTTTTATCTGCTTTATGAGGGGAAAATAATAGCACTTACGTATTTTACGGTCGACCGACATTGTTGTATAATCTACCTAGTTTCTTTCTTATCACTTAGGCTTGAACATTATTTCTAAAGTTTATTGATTTGTTTTGTAAAAACTGTAGTTCGTTTTTAATAAGTGTGGTTTATTTTTATCAGTTTTTTTTTATTAATACTATTTGTGAAGAATTAATTAGTTTTTTGACACGTATTTCTATGACAAATGTTTTTTTTAAAAGATTTTATTTTCATTTGTGACAAGTGTGAGTTTTTTTTTTTGTTTTTTTTTTTGGTGTGTTTATATACCATATTTGGCCAAAAGATGATAAGAATTTTGGGAATTCGGAAGAAGATGCCAGAATGGGCATGATATGTCCGTTTACTACAGTCTAAGCCAACTGGTGTGCATTGCTAACAGTTTTGATAAGTCTGGTTTCATTAAGAAAAGGAACTTTGTTTGAAGGTTCTAAAACCACAATTACAACCGCCGAAAAAGAACAATTGGATCAACAATTTTTGCCCTTTAAATTTTGGGAATTTTAGTAATGAAATGTAATTAAAATTTAATTTTTAACTCCCTAACATAAATTACAATAAATAGGAAGAAGCTAGGCTTTATCAGTGTCAGGTTATGAGGGATGGTAACAGCTAACAGCTAACCTAGTCGTCCGAAAATACGTAAGTACCGAAATGATTTGAAAATAACTTTAAAATAGATATTTAAGACTCACCGAGGTGTTCTCGTCCTGGGGCTGGTAGTTGCAGTGGAGAGTGAACCTGGTCCCAGCTTGGACTGTGAAGTTGCTCTTCCCGCTACTCACAGCCAGTCCTTTCGGGGTCGTCGAAGGGATTGCGGTTGTCTGCGATAGCAACTCGTTCTGACCACCACCACCTGCAATTAAAGGATTGATTTATAATAAAATATGTTCCTAATATTATTTTCCTTAAAAATTCTTTTCTTCCATACAACATTAATTCGAAAACGGAACGGTAACCCTGTCTTCTTACTTTTCTTCGTTTATGAATATAGCGATTAATTACTTTAGCTTGGAGAAGATCTATTTCTTTGATAGAGAGGATTGAAACCAGTATAAGTTACAATCATTTGAGGTAGAAGTTTGTCGAGGGGTGCGGTCAAAGATAAACACATTAATATGTAAGACTTATTTATTTTGTGCCAACGTTTCGGCCTAACTTTTAGGCCAACATCAGGACCAAAAGAAAAAACAAAATAAAATTGAAAACGACAGAGGCAGTACCAGTAACAGTAAAAGAATATAAAAACAGAAATTACAAGCAAGATAAAAATATATGAAGTATAAAAAGAAAAAGATAACACCATATATTGTAAAAAATGAAAAACTAAAGTTAAGTGAAAAGAGTGAAGGAAAAATTATGAATTAAATGAAACAATGAAGTACATAATGCATGATATGATAAAATATATGAACACTATTAATTGAAATGACTACCAGTATGCTAGTAGTGATGCTAGTTGACATACTAGAGGACTTCAATCGCAATACTTTCTCTTAAAATATTTAAATATTTATTTCCCTTATTTATATATTATTATAGGTAAGGGAAAGCAAAAATATATAGTGTACGTTAATTTTGCAAAATTAATACAAAAAAAATTGCCGACTAAATCCTCTTAAGTTATTAATCACCTCCTTAAGTTTTAGCTTAAGCCTCTTTATGGATTTGTTCCGGGATTTCCCAGAGCTTTGGAAAGTAAAAAGCAATGACTACTAGAGTAATAAAAGATATGCGGCAATGGACAAAATTGTGGGGGTTTTAAAAGCGTCAAAACCGGACCACACGTTTCATAAATTAAAAAAATAAAATAACTCAACCGAAACGAGGAACCTTGCAAAAATATCACACCTCTGCCAAGGCCTCTTTCGCTTCCAATTATACAGGCCAACAAAACAATTTTTTTTGAAATTTTTTTTAACTTTAATAGTTGATCATGGTAGATTTTTATGTGCTGAATCTAAATCTGGCCTTAGTTTTTTTTGTATCACCCATAGTTTTCCAGCAATATGCTTTGTATTATATAGTATAAACCCCTATACGGTATACAGGGGAATTCATGAAACACTATGTTATATCATAAGCATAGTTTGTATTTACAGGATCTACGAGGTTTTTGCGTGGAATGTTCTTCTCATCAGGATTTAAAGACTTCCTCACCGACCAGTTCTTTCTGCACCAATGTTGATCCCTAGCCCTACTGTCCCATTCACACAAGAAACTTGGTAAAACCACCTTTCTGACCAAGGAGCATGCATGTTATTTTTAAATCACCACATATCACCCAACCATGAGCAGAATAGTTTGTTTAATAGAATAGCCGATTTAAATCTGTTTTTAGATTTTTATAGTTTTCTTTATAATCACAATTCAGCAAGGTTCATAAACGGGAAAACAAGTGCTGTAAATTTTTTTTATTTTTTTTTTATGTTTTTATGCTTTTTTATGAAGTTTGGCCTGACACATGGGTGCACCGTACTTCCCTTCGACGGTGACGTCACGGTCTTCCTGGCGATCCTTGCTGTACTGATGAGAACTTCTTCAATACTTTTGAGACAGCTTGAAATCTTCTACAGAGCGATTATGAGATGAAGATGGATTTTACTACCGGATTTATGTACATTTATATGCTCCAGTCTTTAAAGTTGAAGGAATTAAAGCTTGATATTTTATGGGTGTTTTCTGACTCTGTTTTATGAAAATTATCATCGGTTGGAACAGCAATATCGATGACATGGCAACTTTTTGCTTTTTGATCTATTAAGATGTTATTAAATAATATGCCTATATTATTTTGATATTATTATTACTATTTACAATAAATTTAAAATAAAAAAAAACTCGGAATAAGTTAGTGAGAAATATCGATAACCATCTCTTGAGATCATGAATGGAAACATTTATTTACTAATTTACTAGATACTAAATCTAGTGCATGATAAATCTGGTGCAGTACGCACATCCCACTACTTTCAATTACAACCCTATAATAATTATCGCGAAGCGTGTTATAATAATAATAAGCGTGAAGTTAGCATCAGAGTTGAACAAAGTAGATTGCTGAGAACAGGAATAGCTTGATGAGTGAAAGCGTTATAGGAGATCCAGTTTGGTAGAAAACGTCAGTTTTTTTGGTAAAAAAATCATCTTTTATATTATTTCATACATAATTTACCTTAGTTATACGCTAATAAAAAAAAAATGTTCGTCATAACTTCTCCGTGCACTTTCTCGTTGATAAACTACGTAAATTAGTAGCTAAAGGGCTTCAAGGGGAAGACTGTAAGCTACTTTCAACGAAAAGCACTTTTGGAGAAAATTGTAAAAAAAATTAAAAATCGATGAAATAGTGTCACTTCGGTTAGTCGGATTTAGCGAAAAAGTTCCTGTAATATCCCAGCGATATACCTATCATAAATATGCAATTTCAGTTTCGTACAACTTCTCGTTTTTGAGCTTAACTGTTCATACACAAACACACACACACACACACATAAATTTAGCTTAAAATAAAATCGTAGTCGTCTTTTGAAAATGGCGTCAGCGCAAAAAAGTCGAAATTTTGGTTTTTATTTATTATGGGACGTAAACACCAATTCTATCAATTCTCGCCCTCGATATATCGAAAAGGAAGTAGGAAATGGACTAAAACCGAATATTGACGACGTGATTACCAAAAAAACATACTGTAATTATAAAAGTTTTGCCAGATTAATAAACTCCTGCTGTATACAATAAAGATCAAAATTTTACAAAATATATTGTTATTTGGAGAAAAATCGTTTCATTGCGAAAATTTTAGTGTTTTTTTTTAATTAAATGTCACCATTTTTGAAAGTAGAGACTTTGGAATGGCAGACAAAACTAATTTTAGACAGACTGCTCTACACTTTTGCTTGATTTACATTCAAAACCTTTCCTAAAATGAGTGCTCTATTTTGGCCCTGACTCCAGAGCTATCCGCGTTGTATACAGAAAACGGTTGTTCATGCAAAAAAAAAAAAAAGTGAAAAAGCCTAAACTTTAGATAATTTAATTTATTATTTTTAATAACTTTAGACGCCGACAGGAAATTTTATAAGACTTTCATACCAATAAAACAAACAACAGACAACAAAAATCATAATAAAAGTTCAAGCAAATTTTTAGTTCAGTACCTTTCATTCCGAGGTTGAACCCTTATTCGACTGCGCTAAATGACGCTTAAGCCATTAAAAAAAAAATGTTGATATGCTCGACCTCTTTCGAATTATGGTAGAACATTACATGCTACCATCTATTATTATGACAGATAGACCAAGACAACCCCTAGAGATGTCAGTGACAAGATGTTGTGAGCAACGATGTACAAAGGGATGTGAGAAGAGGAAGTGCACGGTCCGACCCACCTGCTGTAACAGTTTCTCAACTTAACCTGATACTTTTAGAAATTTATTGCTCCATGTACCAACTATCAATCGACCATGGTGTTTTCAGCTTCCTGGATTATAGAGACATCGAAATTTCATGTATCATAAATCAGAATTTGTAAAACTTGTAATTCAAATTGTCTTCATTGAACTCTCCCTTCCTCAAATAAATAAATATTTAAAAACAATATTCTGTAACATATAATTTGGAGGTAAACGATGGGCTGTATACTAAGGACAATTAAATTCTCTATACAATAGAAATATTCACAAATCAAAATGATATATCAAAAGGGACAATGACGCATGTCTTCCTACAGACCTATCAGTTTCCTTCCATTATGCTTTAAACTCTCCGAAAAATTAATATACAAAAGATTGGCTGGCATACTTACTGACCAAAAATTAATACCTGATCACCAATTAGGTTTTCGCACGCTACATTTAATAATACACCAATTGCACAGAGTTACTGACCACAGCCCTGGAGCAAAAAGCAAAATTAATACGCAGCTGGATTTCTGGATTTCGCTTAAGCATTTGATAAAGTCTGGCACCAGGGGCTTCCCTTTAATATCAAGACCATACTATCTCACACCTACTATCTCATTCTCCAGTCTTTCCTCTTCAATAGATTTTTCTCGATTAGACAAGGCTCCAGAAATTTCTTCAATGCGACCAGTATTATCATATATCCGTTGTTATATATTATATTCTGAATATGTTACTGTTATATATGTCATGTGTTGCTGTATATCATATATTGCTCTTCTTTAGACAGGTGCGAATAAATAGTTAAAAGATAAAACAAAATGGAAGTGAGGATTTCCTCATTATATAACTGTTGGTAACAATAACATTAAAATAATAATATAAAATATAATGTTTGCGATTATATTTATCTATTTTATTTATTGTTTTATATATTATTAAATAAATGTTTGAATTTCTCAACTGATATTCACGATTTTTTTGTTATATTTACGATTTGTTATTTATTTATGTTTCGAGTTATATTTGTTATATTATTTTTTTTAATATATATTTTATAATGAAAAATTAATATGTAATTATATTAACGCTGTATATTTGTAATTTAATAGTAAATTATAATTTTCTAGGTTAAGAAATATAGTGCATATAATTATATTTTAGCAATATCAATGTCTTATATGTGATTAAATAAATCTGTGATTTTTTAAAATGCTATTCCTGAGTTCATGATTTGTTTGTGAGAAAGAGAAGGAAGTTGAATGGGTGGAAAGCTAAAATGTTCCAAGCAAGAGCAAGAGACAATGTAGGTAATTGTGACTGAAGGAACAAGGAACAAACAAGAACGTTTGCAGTTCCAGCAGTCATAAGCTGGGACAGGAGGATCATACTGCAACTAAACAGAATAAGAAACAATCACTCTGCCAGCAGTTTCAGCCTGGTACTGAAAGTAACTGATACTTTCAGTTTTTCACATTTTAGCGTCTTGCATTCTAATCCGTCTCAAGCATTTCCATCTCAAGCATTCATTATAAAACAATGAATGACAGTTTACAAAATATATAATGGCTTGTGGATATCAAATTTCTGATAAAGATATAGGACCTGCGGGAGGAAGGGGGTATGATGATAATAGGATTTGTGAAGGCCGTCTCAGGGAGACCAGGGAATGGTAGAGGACGGAGGCACATCCTAAAGTTGGCCAAGAGCCACTTATTTCTAGAAGAATAATTTACGTATAATGCATTTTTTAACAATCAGAGAAAAAAAAATAAGCCACATTTTTATCAAACACTTTATTTAATATTTTATTGTATGGTATTACAAGCCTATGACCTTACAAAGTTTTTTGTTTTTTTTTTAAAGTCGGGTATCAGACTTAAAACAGTCTTTAGATAGATAGATAGATAGATACATGAAAAGCTTTATTGAAAACAAATTTACATCCAAACAAACAAACAAATTCTCTGACAAGCCTTTGTTGACATCGTATAATACCGTCTGTCAAGAATTGCCTATATATATACAATTGTTATACAATAAAAAAAAACAGCTCACATACATCCTTTTGTTAATAATTTCTTAATTAAATACATTACATATCAATTTAATAATAAAGATCATCCAATTTATAATTAATTTATTTTTAATTAATTTATTTTTAATTAATTTATTTATAATTTATCTTTTATATACTTGGTTTCTTATTTATTTTGTGATTTTTATTTATATATAGGAGAAGAATATTATGTATTGTACTTCCGAATCAATAACATTCTGTAGCCATAAGCTGATATGTGGTGCTGGTACAAACTGTTCCAATCCTTACCATTTAATAAGTCTATTAGTTCATGACGACTTAGTAATTTTTTCCCAAAATACTTGACCCTATATTCTTGTAAAATCGGACAAGCAGCCACGTAGTGGTATAAATCCTCAATTGCATTTAAATTACAAGGAGTACACAATCTTTGTTGTTCACTCCTCATAACACTATTGTTAAGATGAACTAATTGTCCTCGGAGCCTAAAAATTACCTTATCTAAATTATTCCCATCTACCATGTAATGCCTGTCACCTAAGTCACTGTTTAAATCCTTATAAAGATCATGGAAATTAGATAATTTGGCTTTCTCCATCATATCCGCATTAAAATTATTTTTTAATTTAGTCAAAATAAGTGAAATTATTTCATTGCTTGCATATTCTAATGGAATATTTATTCTTTTACAAAGTTCGGTGTTTTCTTTATCCAAAATATTTTCTTTTTAATTATTTCCTTAGCTAGAATTTTAAGCAGCCTCGTATCTGGCAAAGAAAGAACTCTTTGTACATATTCTAAATGTAAATATAAACAATGAAAGAATATTGGATTTAAATTAGTTTCCAGATATAAAATGTAGTGTGGTGAATTAACAGAAAGGGAGAACAGTTTTTTTATAAAAAAAAATATATTCAGTTTTTCTACTTCTTCAAAACTACGGTATCCCCAAACCTGGCAAGCGTAACAAATCATTGATCGAACGGCAGCACAATAAACATCCACTTTTTTTGATAATGATATTTCATTTTCGTTCAGCAAACAAGTATTGGTTGTATTTACAGCAAATTTTGAGATATTTAACTTATTTAAGAAATGAGTTTTCAGTTTGCAAAGAGGAGTCAGACCTATTCCCAGATAATTATAATACTTTACTATTTCCAAATTTTTTTATTCTATTTTCCATTTCTCGTTCTTTCCTAATTTTCCTCTATTGCGAAATACCATAACTTTTTGTTTTTTCTAAATTGACTGACAAATTCCACAAGCCACAATATTCCGAAACCTTATTTATCATCATTTGAAGAACCTTAAACTTCCTCTTTTTTATTATATTTACTAGGTCCCAGAAGCCCTTCGAATGCTTTACAATTTTAAACTTGTTTTAACAAATTATTGTTACTAATATAAAGTTCTCTAATTGAATCACATTTACAGCTTCTATACAAATTTAACAGTGCAAATGTTTTCTTTCTTAATTTTAAACATTGATAATCGAACCACTTTTCCTTAAATTGATGTTTATTATTATCCATTTTACTACATTTTCCTAAGAAAGAAGCCTTTTTAATAACATTAATAAATAAATTGACAGCTTCTTGGGGTTCTTCCGGAACTTCCAAATTAATGTTGCTTATATTATTTTTGAAATGTTTACTATCATTTTCAGTCCATTTCAATTTAGGTAGTATTGGCAGAGTATTAACATTTTTTGACTTATTCCCACTTCCTAATTTTAACAACAAATGTAACGGCATATGGTCCGAAAATATTTCTGATTTAATCTTAAATTCTTTAATAAATTGTAACATTACAAAAGCAACACAGTACAAATCTATAACTGAACTGCCATTGGCACCGATATAGGTTAATTCACCGCTTTGATCACCAAAAGTTCTCCCATTTAAGATAATCAGATTCAAATCCGAACATAGTTACAGAATGTTTTGATTTTCTTGAAGAACAGATAATAAAACAGTCTTTATATATAAGAGTATTTTATATAGTCTTTTATTTATATAGTCTCTTATAGTATTATTAAAGAAAAGAAAATAAGTGACTTTTATTTTGGATATTTTTGAAATTGTTTTTATAATATTTTTTTGGAACTTAAATAATAAATAATACTCTTTTTGGTATTAAATTTACAGAAATGTTTAAATATTGACGAATGATAAAGGAAATAATGAAATTTGTAAAAAAAATTGTAGGGTAACTGACTTTTAATATTATAAAATAACACTTATATAGTAAATAGTAACCAAAATGTTTGATAAGAAATGTGGCTAATTTTTTTTTTTAATTTAATTGTAAATGTCTGAATGAAAAGGCTTGAAAACGGACAATGATTGATTGAAAATTGCCAAAGAATTTAAGAATGTATAATAGGAATTAGAAAGGGTACATGTTTTCTTGAAAAATAAATGACTGTAATAAAATTAATCATTTAGTCCTTGAAAATAAAGAAGACTTATTGAAGCATTTTATAATTTTATGGAATTATTTTAGTTTTGATGATGTATTTTTTACATTTTAAGATATTAAAGTCCGTGTTCTTTATTTTTCTTATACAGTTTCTTTATTCCCTTATACATTGTTAGCCTGAAAAAAATTGCCAGTATATCTAATACATAAGAAACCTATCAAGTACCTTGTAAATAAATGCGTTGAAATTTATAAATAATACAAAAATTTCTTCTTTATTCATTTATTAATTTATTTTTTTTAAAAAATATATTTCAGGATTTTCGAGGATATTTATTCAGAAAGAAATCCACTTTGATTTCGCGTATTTGACCCGGAAAGTTTTCTATGAAGCCGTGTTGACGATGAGTTGGAGTTGACAGGAGAGGTCGAAAGTTAGTTCTTGTTAGTTAGGCACCAAATCGGAAAGTTAGGGTTAGTTCAAGGGATAGGGAAGAAAAAGTTGGTCTCATCTACTTCAGATCCTGGGTTGAAGTTTAGCCAGTCAACCCTGCCCGTCGGTTACCGAGCTCTAGTCAAACCGTATAATCGTTGGCTTTAGGCGTTAAAATTAACGTAGTCATTTGTTATATACATATAATAAGCGGAATTGTTTATAAGAAGTGTATGAAAATTTTCGATTTTCACATTAAAGCTGAAAGGATATTAAGGAGATCGGAATTTATTTTATTATATCCTATTTGATGCATAGAATTCCAAAACCAGTCAAGTACATTTTCCAATTTTAATTTTTTCTTTGATGGTTTTTGTATTATATTATTATAAGATGAAAAGATTTCTATTAAAATTAGTTTAATAGAAATTTAACTGATTAAATTTAATTTTAACTTTAATTAGTTTAATCTGATTTAACTGATTTTGAAAGAATTCCTTCAACCTCATGATAATGCAGAACAATAAATTAAGAAAATTTTTTTATCCTGTAATATAATTGTAATTATATTATTTTGAAGCCTGTTTTAATGATTCCGAAACTATTTAAATTTGTCCTCTATATTCATAACTGATATATGCCCGTCTGAAACTTCTACTCGGCAGTCATCTTGAGAAAATCCACGGACAGACGACGGACGGACATCTATTCGATTTTTTGGATTCGACGAATCTTGAAATGTAAAACCTAACATTTTTTGGTTGCAATAAGAATTCGGTGGTTTTGTTGAAGCCCCCTCAACTACTTGTGTCTATATAGGCCTCATTATTGTCGTGTGAATGATCCTTTAGTAACTAATTGGAAGTTTACAGTTTTTTTCTAGTAAATGATGAAGTAATTGAAACGAATAGAAGTTTCTTGTCGCTTTAGTCTTGCCTTGGATAATGCTATAAGTAATATTTTCGAATTTTTACAAGAGAGCAAAAAGAAGTTTCAGACCGAACTGCTTTAATTGTTATGGATAGCTGTATATGTTTATATCTGAACTGCTGTACATTTTGCAAACGATTTTACATTACTGCGACAATTTATCTCTGAAAATATAGAATATATATTTAGAATTGGCTAGAATAAACCAAATACGACAGTTCACTTCTGAGGTGCAGAATGTGGTAAACGAATTCTAGTTGCAATAAATGGGACATAATTTATCATTTTATACATCTAACATGCATACACATATGTAATTCTTAAAGCCAGCAACATTCAGAGTTGTATACCATAAATGATATAGCCAACTGTTGCTTTCAACTCTGAACAACATTGTAAGAACAGGTGGACTACAGAGCGTTATGTTACTGTGGCGGCAAGGCAGTGATAGTGATATCAGCGCCAGGGAGGTTATTGATGTAAAATAGGTTTGCCAATATATATAAAATTAATCATCTCATTTTCCGTTTTTTTCCGCTAAATATTATTAATTAACTAATTTTCTTATCTCGAATTTCAATAGTCAAATTATCTTGCATGTTTAGTGGCAAACCTAATAATTACCTCCCTGATAAGAAGAAAGTGAATAGAATTCCCTCTGTGTGTATTGTTGTCCGATAATTTTTTGCTCTTCTATAGTACTCCTCTTATGTACCATTTGTTTTGGAAATAAAAATACTGATTTCAATTATTGTCAGTTATTTGGTGTACACCGTACCCAGACCACCAATTACACTGCATTACTAATGATATTTTTTCAGTTTAGGTTCTGTTATAGATTTATTTATTATTTATTAGTTCTATTATAGATATTACTGTTTCCATTGTGAAGGTTTAAGTTACCCATTTTTGTTGGTTTTTTTGAACTCATTGAACAAACAATATTTTTATCATACTATAAAATGACACCCACTTTTTCATTTGTAAGCTCTAACCGCAAAAGCCATTGAACCAATCTTTACCAAATTTTAGCAGTGACTTCTCAACTATTTTTAGATAGTTTTGGAATAAAAAAATTTACGGGTATCGATATTACGGCTACGCGATCGCCGAAAATCCACTTCTATATTTCATTTGCGTATAAATTGAAAATTATCCATCTTCGTTGATTATATGCTTATTTAAAAGATAATTATCTTCTCTACAAAACAAAACAAAATTGAAATCGGACCAATATTAGCGAAGATACCGCGCATTGAACATGGTAGCCATGATTTTATTTTTTTACCACTGCAGAACAAAAGAGCGCTTCTAAGGGTAAGGAAAATATTGGGAAAATCGGGTCAAATTTACGATGTGCAGTTTTCAACAGTTCTTCGCTTTGCTGAGCCCCTCTGAGTAAAAAAACGCAACTTATGTTTGGCCAATGATCTGTATTTGTCACGATTATCTTTTTAATGGGTGAACTAATTCTATTTTGAGTTTCAAATAATATCATTTTTTAATACTACATTAATATATACAAATAATTAATATTATATTAATTAATACATATAAAAATATATATTCAAATCCAGCGATATCGAAACATTGCTGGGTCAGCTAGTTACATAAAAGGACACAATTACATTTTTTCTGCTAATAAACTGTTGGTAAAGTTGTATCCGAGAAACTAGAAATCTGGAGTAGTAATGCAATTATTTTCTGTTCACATCCTGGTATCTACATAGCAGCACAAAGTGCCATCGTAGAATGGTTGGACCAATATCTCCTTAATTGCAAGAAATAGTCTCTCTATTAAAGACTGCTAACTATAAAAAAAAATTTTGCAAAAAAATTAACACAGTGTAATGTATTATAAAGCGCACATTTTACTTTAAATGCTTGTAATTTTCAAGATGATTAAATTTTATATTAAAATAATAATTAACGAAAGTACAGGTACATAAATATATCATCACTCAATCATAATTAAATTTATGTGCAGTATAGCATACCATGTTAAAGATACTAAGCATTATGTAATATTATTACTATATTGACAAAGTAAATCACTGACTAATCCCCAGCTGAGATATCATATTGCTATAGATTATATAATTAGATATAAATTGTTCTTGTCATAACATTTTCATTTAAATTATTTTATGGAGAGTAATAAATATTAATAAATCATTCGGTGCTCCAAAGCCAGGAGAGAATTATTACCAAGTTTGGCAGAATGCCATCGTAAACTGACCCCGTTATATAACTTCCGTGGGTGGACAATAAATTTCTGTAATGTATGGACTAAGTGCTTTAAACTCAAGTAATTTGGAGTAACACTTTCGAATAGGAATAATATATTTTGCTCGGATAAGTATCTGAACATATTTCAAAAAGTTCAATATTTTTGTTTGCATGCCTTTTGAAAAAAAGGGAAAATATGCGTTCTTTCTTGCCTATAGAGCAATTTAATGTTCCTTATAAATTCTCTGAAAACAAATTTACCAACACGTTATGGTAGATATCTTAATATAAGCTGGAATGATTATTTTAAAATTCACCCGCTAATTGTGATCGATTGATTAAATGAAATGAACATGAATCATAAATGTATATTACACATATATCACTTAAGTACATTTAAAAAACAAATTGACATACACCACTATGATTTTCAGCGACTCCATTATAAATACTTCGAGCCCATCAAGTATTAATCAAGATCCCGTAGCTGATTGTAATTAATGTATGTAAGTGTTCTTGCGTTTAAGATGTTTATTTTATCTCAGTTTTTTTTTCTATTTATTATTTATATTTTTTTGTAAATATATCATGAATGAACTCTTTAATAATTATTCCTGCTGTCACCAATTGAGACAGAATGCAGTACATTAAAATGAATGTTTTTCACTTGAAAAAAAAACGTGATGGGTGCTTGACTTGATGATTTATAATGATTATATTTTTAATTAGGGATTGATAAATTATTTGCCACTTCTATAATTTTGTTTTTATTGAAAAATAGTTTCGAATGTTATACATTCATCTTCAGTTCAAGGTTTAAGTAGATTGCTAAGGTTTAAGTAATTAAACCTTGAACTGAAGATGAATGTATAACATTCGAAACAATTCTAGTTTCATTGACCTCAACCAAATAATAATTAAAATGTAAAATTCACTCACCAACATTGGCTGCTTGTTCTTGTTCAACGGATATAGACAGGAATATTAGCGTGGATGTAATTAGTTGACTCATAGACATCTGTAACAATAATTTTTATGATTTAAAAAAAAAAATAACGTCATAGATACATATTGTGGGTGTTCAAATAATATTTATTATCTTTGTTCATGCTATTAAGTTTTGGAATTATTGTTAGTATTTTAAATTCAGAGGCTTAGTCATTAGGAATATGCTGATTGATGTAAGGTAACTACTAAAGGTTACAATATAGTAATAGTACGTACTAATAGGTAATAAGAGAGATCAGGAACAACTTTATTATCGTATAGGAATAAATTCGTTCGAGGGAAGTTACATAAAAAAACTCTCATACCATCCTCAACATAGAGATTTTATATATGATTTATTGTTTCTCAGGTTCTACTATAAACAGTTTCTTTCAATGTGATATAAAAAAAAAAAAAAAATCAATAACTACTCTCGAATTAAGAATTTCATCTTTGTGTTGATTAATTATTCTTAAGAGTACATCATTTGGTATATATTTTTCAATCCCGAACCTTTGTAATCGACCAAGAAAAAAAAATTCAATCTCGCCTCCAAATTTGAGGTTTTCATTTTAATGAGACTGTTGTTTTGGGATTTAGCCCCAAAGTCACATGTCACTCCAGGATGTTCCTTGGAGCCTTGAGAACAAGGAACAATCTGAGAACTTGTCAGAGAACAATCTGACATTTTGTTTAAAAATGGCGACTCACTTGGAATTTCTTAATCCCATATCTCGGCCATGTATGAACATAAAGGAAGAAAATAAAGTGCTTTGGAATCATTATACCAAAGCCATAATAAAAAAAATATATATATAATACATTTTTAATCTCTCTAACCGATTTAAATGTTTTTTTTTTTGTTTTATAAAATTTTGGCTCCCGATGTCTCTGTACCAAATTGGGTTCCTGTGCGCACTAGGCGAAAAACGTAATGATCAATTTTGTTATGATAATGTGTAAGAAAAAAAAATCATTAAAATCGAACTACTATCAGCAAAGATATCGCCTATTGAAAAAAGAAATTAGAATGTAATTAAAGTTTCTTCCAATTAAAAATCATTGGAATGATATGTTCCTATTAAAACTTCAAAACAGTCTGTTCTAAGTGATAGCTCATCTTCTAAAGTAAGAAGATGATAAAGTTTAGTCCCCTAGTGAAAAGGAGGTTTGGTGTGAAAAGAGCGGTATTAAAGTTGCATAGAGTCTAATTCTCGATACTGAAATATTCAGGCAGTTTGCCTTCAAGGGAGGAGCTTGCATTTCACAGTAGACCTTCTTCTTCTATTACTCTTGGCTATGAATAATAATTTAAGAGATGTTCCAATTCAGTTGCACATCTATAAAAAAAAATTAAATCGTTATATGCACTTTAAAACGTTTCAGATTTTTATTTTGGCAGCTTTAAAGCTTCTTTTGAATGCCTTTACCTGTGATAACATATGAAAATCCAAAGAGATAAAAAAATTAGTTGTCATTAGCTAGCTAATTTAAGTTACGAGTAAATAAAATTAATAAAATGATGGATCACGCATGTTTGACCATGAGTGTGGCCACCTTTATAAAGAAGTTTCTCATTTGCTATGGGGGAAAAAATTGTACAAACATATAAGTAGAAAATATTTTTCCTAGTTTCATTTTAATTTACACAGGTGTTGAGAAGCGATGCTACGATACTGAACTGTTTTTTATTCTTAAGATAAAAAAAACCTTACGTTTTTAGATTATTTAAAACACGACATTTTGAATGCCATAAAATGTAAAAACACTTGCACATAAGTGTCTCGGCATGAATTATATTAGGTACATATAATATTTCTTTTCTGGAGAATCTAGAATATTGCTAATATGAAGATCTTGAGATTTCTCGAGTTATATATGCATGCTTATATTTAAGGATTTGTTTTAACCTCCTTCGTGTCAAATTTATATTATAAAAAAAGGATACTGAGGACAGTGACTTACTAAGACAGTAACTGTATACTAGAGATAGAGGGATTATCGTTGAAAGGGTTTGCGGTGAGAACTGGTCTTAGCCAAGGTGATCCTACACCTCCTTCCTATAATGCGCCGGGATAGAATATGCAACGCGTGGAGTCCTGACAGATTCTAATGTATACATCTATTCATCCACACTATCTACTGTATATTAACTCAGAATCTATGCAAATGATGTGATATGAGCTTGAACAAATAAGCATGTTCTTCAGATAGACTGAACCGCCTTGCAGTTGAGACATCACGAATTACCAATTGCACCATTGAATTGCATTCAGGTTCAAGTAATACAGGAAAAGGGGGTTATTGGTATTTTTATTGCATTCTTAAGATAAGAATTATTTTAAGTTAAGTGCGAACTTAGACTTAAATTTAAGGCATTTCGAGAATGGCTAGCAAACAAATTAATTCTAATAAAACATTTAACATGCATCGAGAAAGTCAATATTGGTGGAGATTATATTATGATCAGAATTAAATATAAATTAAGTTAACTGATTATATAAATGAATATGGTTAGTGTAAAAAAATGGCATATTGGCATTAAAATAAACCTTTCTACGAGAGACAAAACATAGTCCACAGAGGAGGAGATAAAATTCAAAGCGACAGAGTTCAACCGTGCAAGGAAACGCCTACATTCACCAGGAAAAAGGTCATAAATAAAAAATTTGAAGAGCCAAAAAACGCCAAAGTGAAGAGAGGAAGAGGGAAGGCATCACACAAAAGGTTAGAACCAAATATATATTCGTTTTATATAAATTTTTATATAAATAAAATTATTTTATTAGAGTAAATAAGTTTTTATTATTTTGTATTTAAAACCAACTTATTTATACAGTTCCTATCCACTTGACAAAAATAGAATACAAGATGATATGGCTTCCAATAATTACTTTTTTCTTTTAAATTATTCGATATGGCATCATTGAAGCTAAAATTTTAATATTTTTTTCAGTGCAGCTATTTTATGAATTTCTTGGATTAAGGAACTTAAAAATTGTTTCGTTTTTGTTCTCATCTTCAATTCAAGTGATAACCAACTGTTTGAAGAGCGAATTTGAAACAGCGAAATTTGGAGAAGCGGCCCCACCGCAAATAATGACGACACCGTCGCCTTCTACTAGTGAAATGGACACTTTAACCTCTAACGCGGAGAATAACAACAGCGGCTGGGAGCTGGTAACCGGCCGAAAACGCACGATAAACGTAGATAGGGACCCAAGGAAACTAATGAAGGTAACTGATGTTACCATTACCCGAAATAGTTTTGATCCCCTATCAAATGTTTTAAATGTTGAAGAGACACAGTCAAGAGCAACGCTGCCTATTCATGTCCCCCACCAATTCACTTAAACGATGTTGAGAATTACTCCGCGCTAATAACATTACTTCAGAGTGAAGTTGGTGAAAAAACTTCAAATTAAAATCAACAACAAAAGGTGTTAGCGTATTCCCTGAAAATCCGGATATCTACCGCCGTTTAGTTTCTAATTTAAGAAGGAAAGGTGCGGATTTCCACACGTACTAGTTACCCGAAGATAGAAGCCCTAGGCTTGTAATAAAAAAACCTTGCATCATTCAACTCCTATTGAAGTAATAAAAAGTGAGTTAAGGAATCTTGGATATGATGTTAACAACGTTGCGAATGTTATCTCACGTTTTAAAATACCATTATCCATGTTCTTTGGCGACATATCAAAAGCAACGTTTAATGAAAAAGTTTTACTATGTTTATATACAATATAAGATGTACAATATTTATATTATACGAAAATAAAAATAGAAGAACCGAGAAAAAAGAAACTAATACCTCAATGCATACGATGTCAACAGTATGGCCACACTAAAATGTATTGCAATCACGCTCCGAAATGCGTTAGATGTGGTCTCGGCCATGTAGCACTGTATGCACAAAGTCACGAGAATCCGCAGCAACCTGTGCCAACTGTGGTTGATCCCATCCTGCCGACTGCAGAGGGTGCCTAACCCTAAAAGAACTAAGGGGAGCCAGAAATCCCAGAAAATATATATCAGCACATTCCAGCAAATCAGCACAATAGCCTCTCCTCCGGCTATGGACCAGTTCCCAGCTCTTCCCCAACCTCAGAAACCTCCCACAGGTCCATCGAGACTGAAATCACAATATCCGAAGCAGCCTCAACGAACAGCTACCACTGGAGCACCAATATTTCATCAGCAACCAGAGTTTTCGGGCATGCGAAAGGGCATTACCTCATGCAACCCCTTTTCAGTCTCCTTCAACAACTTTCAGATGTTACTCAAGAAGTTACTTATACTCTGGATATGGCCATTAATCAATTGACTGTGGGCTCCCTGTCCGTTCATCTTTGGAACGCAAATGGGATTAATCAACATAGGACTGAACTCGACATTTACTTACACGACAAACGGACTGATATTGCTCTAACAACTGAAGCACACCTGACTCCACATTCCAAATTTTACATCCCCGGCTACACAATACACAGAACTGATCACCCAGATAATACTTCACACACGGCGGTACTGCAATATTAATTAAAACATCTTTACAGCACAACCCTTTATCTTTCCCCATAACACCAGATATACAATCCACAGCCATCACAATGTACACCCAACATCACATTACCGACTGCCCTTCGAGGTACATTCTGACATCCGCTACGTTTTGCAATTTCTTCCGACGCCTTGGAAGATGTTTTGTTGCAGGAGGTGATTACAATGCCAAAAATCAGTCCTGGGGATCACGACTGTGTACTCCAACAGGAAGAAACCTGAGATCTGCTATCCATGAGCTCTCATTAGACACTATCTCACCTGGAACACCTACTTATTAGCCAACCTAAAGACAGAAAAGACCAGATTTTTTTATTACTAAAGGACTTAGGACCGTACACTGTACTGTAAATACGAGTTCCAATCCTTGCACTGATCATTCTCTTCTCAATTTAGTACTATTGGATAAGCCTTGTACTGCCATAAAAAGAAACATCTCTTGTAGAAGGGATTATTGATTGGGACGCTTACAGCAACTGTTTAAACTCAACGCTCTCTATCCCAATGTCTCTAAAAACTGAGGACGAGCTCGAGGACGCCATTGAAAAGTTTACCAGCTGTATACAACAGGTTGTATAGTCTTCTTCTATGCCCAGATCCAGAAGAATTGGGGAACTTCCAAACTATCCCCAGTACATCAGGGATTTGATCAGAGCTATGAGAAGAGCTCGTAAAATATGACAGACTGACCGACTTCCATCTGACAAATGGACTTTTAACAGACTTAACAATGAACTCAATCGACAAATCCGAAGTTTCAAAAGCACAATTTACGACAATTACGTCAGAAATCTTGCGACTGACGATGGGAGCTTATTAAGAAAATTGTTAAACATCGTGTTGTGTCAGCATCCCTCCCTAATGAGGATGGTTCCTGGGCCGTGTCAGATATTGAAAAATCTGAGTTATTTGGGAATCATCTTTCTTCTGTCTTTTTAAAGTGGTTTACCACATACTGACTTCACTAATTCTGAACACTAAAACTAGCATCACCTCCTCCTTGCTTCACCCCGACAGAAGTTGCCGAGCAAATTAGACAGTTACCTAAGAAGAAAGCCCCTGGTCATGACCTGATAAATGCTCAAGTGCTCCAGAAAATGTCCAGGAAGGCTCTAGTGTATCTAACCCCTATTAACAATGCAATACTCAGAACGACTAAATTCCCTCTACAATAGAAATACTCACACATTACCATGATTCATAAACCAAACAAGACACAGCTACTCCATCATCATACAGGCCTATCAGCCTGCTCCCGATTTGTTCAAAAAGTTTTGAGAAACTACTCTACAAAAGACTTCTTGACATACTGACGAACAATAACATAATAGCTGACCATCAATTTCGATTCCGATCAAAACATTCAACAATTATACAGGGTGACGGACTACATAGCGACAGCACCAGAGCAAAAATAATATGCAACAAGAGTATTTCTGACATCGCTCAGGCGTTCGACAGAATCTGGCATCAGGGGCTTCTCTTCAAACTTAAGACAATACTTTCTCCTACCTATTATCTTATTCTTCAATCCTTTCTTTCTGAAAGATTTTCCTCTGTCTGCCAAGGCTCAGAACTATCTGCCATTCGACCGGCCTTAGCTGGATTACGTCAGGGATCAGTACTAGCTCCACTGCTCTACATCATATATACACATGAAATTCCAAACAGCACCGAAACTCTGATGCAGACAATACAACAATTTTAACAAAACATCAAAATCCAGCACACGCCTCACAGACTTTACCACATCACCTAACAAAACTTCATGATTGGTGCAAACTTTGGAAAATTCGACTTAATCAAGACAAATCTCAACATATCACTTTTACTCTCCGACAAGAAATCTGCGCTCCAATATACCTCGACAATGTATTTATTCCGTAGACAGACAAAATTCGATACCTTGGCCTGACATTTGACAGAAGAATGACATGGGGCCCACACATCAAGAATAAACAAAACACGCTAAACCAAAGACTTAAACTGTTATACTCACTTCTTTCAAGACGTTCAGAATTGAAACTTAGACATAAATTGAACACTTACACTTACTTACTCAAGCCCATCTGGACCTATGCTTCACAGATATACCGGACCAAAAACAGACACGTACAAAAACTCCAAATTTTTTAGTCAAAAACTTTTAGGACTATCACCAAAGCTCCTTGGTACATCAGCAACATACAGACCTCAATATGCCTACAGTTAACAAACACATAAGGACCCACTACAAAAGATTTCACGATAACTTACACGTACATCCTAACACAATTATACAAGATATGGCGACAACCAACATGCCTCTTCACCCGCAGAAGGCTGAAGAGGAGCTGGATGAGGGATCTCCTAGACCAACTATATCCGATTATCATGACAGGAAGAGATTCCGCTGGGTACTACTCTTTCTCATGCCTTTCATTCCACGTTAGCATGTTCTTAGCCAGCACATTCACTGTCTCATAGGCAGCATAGTCTCATAGGCAGATGTGAATTAAAAAATAGTTCAAAAAAAAATTATTCGAATTTTTAATGTTTGTTTTCTTCACCATTATCAAGAATATGTTTAAAGGAATTGTCATTACATATTCTATGTAATAGCACTTGTTTCAATAAATTTTGTTTTCACTAATGAATTTCAATTTTTATTGTAGATCTTCTTAACACTAACTTAATTCCAATAAGGATGATACTGCGTCTTGGCAGAGATAGAGTTGTGAAACTGTTGTTAGACTGTGATTTGCTTAAGTATAGCAGAGAGTCAATTGACTTGAGTAGAGGGGAAATGGGCGAGCTGGGCCACCGATAGGAGCAGCCAATCAGAAGCCAGCATTTTGGTCACGTGACCTATGGCGGGAAATTTGAATTTGAATTTTCATCTCGACCTAACCTTAACTGCCACGTGGTCTTGTCTCGACCCTACCTTAACCACCACGTGGTCTCACCTCGACCTAACCTTAAATATTAGGCCACGCCCCTTTTTAGTCACGTGACCCTTATGCCCCGCCCCTTTTTAGTCACGTGACCCGAAGCGCATCCTTGTCTACGCTCCGCCCGCATATTTTAGTCACGTGATCTAGTCACGTGACCCGCGGAACCTCCTGGTCTATGCTCCGCCCGCATATTTTAGTCACGTGACCCTTTGAACCCTCCGGTATATGCTCCGCCCTGATTACCCCCACCCTAAGCCGCCATTTTGTTTACAATGACGTGGTCAACATCCACGCCTAACCAACAGGTTTACCCCCTCCACCCATTGAAGGGTCAGGTACCCACCTTATAGAGCATGAGTGTACCCGGCCGCCATTTTGTTTCTCTACCGTTTGAGAGACTTAAGGTTTTGTCGAAGGGTCAGGAACCCATCTTATAGAGCATGAGTGTACCCGGCCGCCATTTTGTTTTTTATACATCGCCATTTTGTTTTTCTACTGTTTGAGAGACTTGAGGTTTTGTTGAAGGGTCAAGTACCCATCTTATAGAGCATGAGTGTACCCGACCGCCATTTTGTTTTTTATACTTCGCCATTTTGTTTTTCTTATGCCGCCATTTTGTTTTTTCTACCGTTTGAGAGACTTAAGGTTTTGTTATATGGTCAGATACCCACTTTATAGTCTGTAACCTCCCCTACGGTTATATAATCATAACCTATACGGCGAAGGGTCAGGTATCCACTTTATTGTCTGTAACCTCCCCTACGGTTATATAATCATAACCTATACGGCGAAGGGTCAGGTATCCACTTTATTGTCTGTAACCTCCCCTACGGTTATATAATCATAACCTATACGACGAAGGGTGAGGTATCCATTTTATAGTATGTAACCTCCCCTACGGTTATTTAATCATAACCTATATGATGAAGGGTTAGGTAGCCTCTTCATACTCTGTAACCTTCCCAAAGGTTACATAACCTTTACATTGTTTTCGTGTTTGCGCAACCTTCTCAATGTTTACGCAATCTTTGCAATATTTAACTTTAGCAACATTTAAACAGGTTGGATCATGTATAGACAAGTTGGATGATGTCTAGGTGAAATACAAATATGGACTTTGAACTATCTATCTCTAAAACAAAAATAATTAGTAGGGCTTCTTAATCCTATAACAACTGTTGGCCTTTGAACTGTTTATCTCTAACATATAAATAAATAGTAGAGTTTCTAAATCCTATAACTGCTTTTGGACTTTGCACTCTTAATCTCCAACCATTCTTATCTCGCTGAAACATAAACAAAACAACTTTTCAATGTACTACGTATTTTTAATAGTTGATAGTATAAATAATAGTCTTAAAAGGATTAACTTGTCAATGTTCTACGTATTTTTATTCTCTCATAGTTAAATAATGGTCTTAAAAGGATTAACTTTTAATCCATTAAGTTTCTATCGAACTTTTAATCTTTAAAATATATTAACAAATCGAAACGATGGTATCACGTTGGCCAAAGAGGTTGCACCTTTTCATAGCTTTGAAATATTTTCAAAGTACACGAGTCGGTATTAATAACTGCGAACATGTCGCAGTAAATTTTAATTAATGAATATTAATTAATACTATTTCTTAATCCCTTAAGGGCTTTTGGACTTTGAGCTGTTAATACCAAAACATAAAGAATGATTTAGGACTTCCGCTAAAAAGTAAACAAATTTAGCTTTCGCAATAATGCTCTATCTCTTAATCCTTCCTTTAAAAGTAAACAATGGACTTTGAACTGTTAATCCTCTATCATTACTCATCTCGCTGAAACATAAACAAAACAACTTTTTAATCTTATATGTATTTTTATTCTCTAGTATAAACTATTAAAACGCCGTAAAAGAATTAAATATTAAATCCTTAAAGTTTTTTATCATTTACAAACAATGATAAAGAGCCTTTTAATCATTTCATAATATCTGGATAGATGACGTCATTATTATTAGCTAAAGTTTTGTACCTTTTTCAGTTCTCAATGTTTACATTTTATGCAATTTTTCCAAATCTTTACCTTTACCTATCTATTTCTTTTTTAAATTTTCTATAATCTCCTCAATGTTTATACATTTTCTGTCCGCTAGGGCGCAGCACCTTACTCCAGTAGGGGATTTTCCTGGCTAGTTTACATAATGTTCTCAATGTCTATTATGCAACCTTCCCAATGTTTACGTTTACCCACCTATTTGTTTACGTTTTCTTTAACCTTCGCAATATTTAAATTTTATATAAATATAGTCTTCTCAACTGATTTTTTGCCTTTCCTAAATTGTTTTTCCCCTTTTCTGAACTTGATTTAATTATAATTAACTACCCTGGTTCCTAATTGCACTCGTATCAGACCTTTTCCTACGGTTCCAACCATTCATTTTACTCAGCACGTAGAGGTCTCTCGTCTGCGTACCCCTTGATCAACTATATATTTCATAACTTGAAGTCCCATAATTTTAGTGGTTTTTAGTAATTTTAGCGGTTTTTATTGATTTTAGTCATTTCTTATCAGCTTCTAATGGCAAAATACACTCCGGCAATAATATTATGCTTAATGTTTAACCGAATCCATCATTTTCTTTCAATTCATTGATAATATTTTTTGAGTAGGTCTTTTACTGCTTTACTGGTCTTTTACCTCTAATTTTTAACATAGCTTTATATTTTTTAGTATATTTTAACCAATTTTCGATATTATTTTTTGTTTTTATAATTGATTTTACATGTTACATTATTGATTTTAGTCAATTTTAATGATTTTAGAAATAAAATAAAACGTTTTATTAGCAAATATTTGTATATAAATCTGTTTTGAGATGATTTATTATCTAGAGTTGATATTATTTGAGAATGTTGATGTAAGATGTGCTATATTTGGTCCCCATTTGTATGATATTATATTGTTGTTTTTATTTTCAATCCTAATGATGCCCGAATTAGCGAAACGTTGACTGATCAGATATTTACTGCTGTTTAAGAGACTCAAAACTTTATTCAGGATTCTTCCAGAAATATACTGATAATTTAGAATTAGAATTTAAGATAATTTTGAATATTAGAATGTTTGCCATCATCGGATGATAGATAATATTAACAGTAACTAATATGAGCATAATCGTGGCAGTTGGAGCACAATTCTGATCACACTTTCCCCCTTTAAAATTCCAAATATTTACATTATTCATAACTTGAAGTCCCATAATTTTAGTGGTTTTTAGTAATTTTAGCGGTTTTTATTGATTTTTAGTTATTTCTCATCAACTTCTAGCGGTAAAATACAATTCGACAATAATACCATGCTTAATGTTTGACCGAATCCATCATTTCCTTTTACATTATTGATAATATCCTTTGAGTAGGTCTTTTACTGCATAGACTTCGATCTCTAATTTTTAACATAGCTTTATATTTTTAGTATATTTTAACAAATTTTAGATATTATTTTTTTGTTTTTATAATTGATTTTGCCCGTTACTTTATTGATTTTAGTCAATTTTTAATGATTTTAGAAATAAAAAAATTTTTATTAGCAAATATTTGTATATAATACTGTTTTGAGATGATGTATTATCTGTAGTTGATATTATTTGAGAATGCTGATGTAAGATGTGCTATATTTGGTCCCCATTTGTATGATATTATGTTGTTGTTTTTTTTTTCACTTCTAATAATGACCGAATTGGCGAAACGTTGACTGATCAAATATTTTCTGCTGTTTAAGAGATTCAAATCTTTATTCAGGATTCTTCCAGAAATATACTGATAATTTAGAATTATTCATATTAACCCTTCTCCATACTCGCTTCATAATTCAAATTATTTGATTTCTTTCATGAAATAATAACTATTTAATAACTATTAGATATTTCTATATCGTCTCCGGGTCAAAATGTCTTGTTTTCTGCAAGTGACTGTCAATATTAGAATGTTTAGCATGATCGGATCATAGATAATACTAAAATTAACTCATATGAGCACAATCGTGGTAGTTATAGCACAATTATGACCACACTTTTTCCCAAAAATACCAAAAGTTCGCCTATGAGGCACCACTATCAGTACTTGTTTCCTCATCGAAGTTTGTTTATCGATTAATCAACAATCAGTTCAATCAATTTTGACGAGTCCATCTTGCTTTTGCACACTAACTTTCTGTTGGACAGAACATTTATGGACTTCACCAGGATGAGAACCATTGTTAAGAGGTGTTTCATAGCACCCTAGGATTTTAAAATGAGTAGCCGATAGAGGGAAAATGAGGTAGTTCGAGCACAATGCTGATCACACTTTCTACGAAGAATAGCATCAGGTCTCGTCTATGAGACATTTTTTCCCAGTTACTTTCTTTCGCCTTGCCGAGGTGTGTTTATTGGTAAACACAGCAATCAGATACTAGATTTTATTTGTTTTTATTAGATTGATATTTATTTTTTTATTAAGAGGCGGAAGCTCATTAAGACCTCATTAAGACTCCTATATCTTTTGGTAATCAACTCCAATCAATCCAAAATGTTAAATATTTCCTCGAAAAAACATAAATTTAACGGAAGGCATTAGATCCGTCCTCATTTCATAATTCAAATTGTTTGATATCTTTCATGAAATGAGAACTATTTATTAGATATTTCTATATCCTCTCCGGATCAAAATGTCTTGTTTTGTGTGGGTGACTGTAAATATTAGAATGTTTACCATCATCAAATGACAGATAATATTAACAGTGACTAATATGAACAAAATCGTGGTAATTAGATTCTGATCACAGTTTCCTCCAAAAATACCATAAGTTCGTCTGTGAGGCACCTCTACTAGTGTACCTGTTCCCTCATCGAAGTTTGTTTATCAATAAATCAACAATCAGTTCAATCAATTTTAACCACTCCATCTTGCTTTAAGACTCCAATATCTTTTGCTAATCGACTCGAATAAACTCATAATATTAAATATTACCCCGAAAAGACAGAAATTTAACAGAAGGCATTAGTCACTTTCTGAAAAGTTATACGAGTTGCGGACATTACATGTGACTATAATCCAAGAGTCATGCCCTGGATAAATTCTACTGTCATAATATTAATCATGGATGGATGACCTTAGTAGTTGAGCTCCTCTAAATACAACACTCTTAATACGAATATAAAATTTTTAATCCAATTTATCACTTTTGCAGGGGAAGTACTGCAGTATATCGATGATTATTAAAACTATCAACACAACTGCATGCGAATCCGCTGACCTCTATTGTCTGTTTTAAGAGCTATTATTAAGCTTTCATGTCACACGAGGGGGTGTAGATCGGTATGTTCAAGGTATGGCTTGAGGTAGTGATGGAGGGTAACGGATGATCAGGAATGTGGTATAGGATGATTTAAGGATGTTCAGACATGGTTTGAGATGGTTAGCGATGGTATGGGATGGTCAGAGATGGTTTGAGATGGTTTAAAATAATCTCCAACCATGTCTGACCACCCCAAACCACTCTTATCCATCTCAAACCATCTCTGACCATCCCATACCATCGCTAACCATCTCAAACCATGTCTGAACATCCCTAAATCATCCTATACCACATTCCTGATCATCCGTTACCCTCCATCACTACCTCAAGCCATACCTTGAACATACCGATCTACACCCCCTCGTGTGACATGAAAGCTTAATAATAGCTCTTAAAACAGACAATAGAGGTCAGCGGATTCGCATGCAGTTGTGTTGATAGTTTTAATAATCATCGATATACTGCAGTACTTCCCCTGCAAAAGTGATAAATTGGATTAAAAATTTTATATTCGTATTAAGAGTGTAGTATTTAGAGGAGCTCAACTACTAAGGTCATCCATCCATGATTAATATTATGACAGTAGAATTTATCCAGGGCATGACTCTTGGATTATAGTCACATGTAATGTCCGCAACTCGTATAACTTTTCAGAAAGTGACTAATGCCTTCTGTTAAATTTCTGTCTTTTCGGGGTAATATTTAATATTATGAGTTTATTCGAGTCGATTAGCAAAAGATATTGGAGTCTTAAAGCAAGATGGAGTGGTTAAAATTGATTGAACTGATTGTTGATTTATTGATAAACAAACTTCGATGAGGGAACAGGTACACTAGTAGAGGTGCCTCACAGACGAACTTATGGTATTTTTGGAGGAAACTGTGATCAGAATCTAATTACCACGATTTTGTTCATATTAGTCACTGTTAATATTATCTGTCATTTGATGATGGTAAACATTCTAATATTTACAGTCACCCACACAAAACAAGACATTTTGATCCGGAGAGGATATAGAAATATCTAATAAATAGTTCTCATTTCATGAAAGATATCAAACAATTTGAATTATGAAATGAGGACGGATCTAATGCCTTCCGTTAAATTTATGTTTTTTCGAGGAAATATTTAACATTTTGGATTGATTGGAGTTGATTACCAAAAGATATAGGAGTCTTAATGAGGTCTTAATGAGCTTCCGCCTCTTAATAAAAAAATAAATATCAATCTAATAAAAACAAATAAAATCTAGTATCTGATTGCTGTGTTTACCAATAAACACACCTCGGCAAGGCGAAAGAAAGTAACTGGGAAAAAATGTCTCATAGACGAGACCTGATGCTATTCTTCGTAGAAAGTGTGATCAGCATTGTGCTCGAACTACCTCATTTTCCCTCTATCGGCTACTCATTTTAAAATCCTAGGGTGCTATGAAACACCTCTTAACAATGGTTCTCATCCTGGTGAAGTCCATAAATGTTCTGTCCAACAGAAAGTTAGTGTGCAAAAGCAAGATGGACTCGTCAAAATTGATTGAACTGATTGTTGATTAATCGATAAACAAACTTCGATGAGGAAACAAGTACTGATAGTGGTGCCTCATAGGCGAACTTTTGGTATTTTTGGGAAAAAGTGTGGTCATAATTGTGCTATAACTACCACGATTGTGCTCATATGAGTTAATTTTAGTATTATCTATGATCCGATCATGCTAAACATTCTAATATTGACAGTCACTTGCAGAAAACAAGACATTTTGACCCGGAGACGATATAGAAATATCTAATAGTTATTAAATAGTTATTATTTCATGAAAGAAATCAAATAATTTGAATTATGAAGCGAGTATGGAGAAGGGTTAATATGAATAATTCTAAATTATCAGTATATTTCTGGAAGAATCCTGAATAAAGATTTGAATCTCTTAAACAGCAGAAAATATTTGATCAGTCAACGTTTCGCCAATTCGGTCATTATTAGAAGTGAAAAAAAAAACAACAACATAATATCATACAAATGGGGACCAAATATAGCACATCTTACATCAGCATTCTCAAATAATATCAACTACAGATAATACATCATCTCAAAACAGTATTATATACAAATATTTGCTAATAAAAATTTTTTTATTTCTAAAATCATTAAAAATTGACTAAAATCAATAAAGTAACGGGCAAAATCAATTATAAAAACAAAAAAATAATATCTAAAATTTGTTAAAATATACTAAAAATATAAAGCTATGTTAAAAATTAGAGATCGAAGTCTATGCAGTAAAAGACCTACTCAAAGGATATTATCAATAATGTAAAAGGAAATGATGGATTCGGTCAAACATTAAGCATGGTATTATTGTCGAATTGTATTTTACCGCTAGAAGTTGATGAGAAATAACTAAAAATCAATAAAAACCGCTAAAATTACTAAAAACCACTAAAATTATGGGACTTCAAGTTATGAATAATGTAAATATTTGGAATTTTAAAGGGGGAAAGTGTGATCAGAATTGTGCTCCAACTGCCACGATTATGCTCATATTAGTTACTGTTAATATTATCTATCATCCGATGATGGCAAACATTCTAATATTCAAAATTATCTTAAATTCTAATTCTAAATTATCAGTATATTTCTGGAAGAATCCTGAATAAAGTTTTGAGTCTCTTAAACAGCAGTAAATATCTGATCAGTCAACGTTTCGCTAATTCGGGCATCATTAGGATTGAAAATAAAAACAACAATATAATATCATACAAATGGGGACCAAATATAGCACATCTTACATCAACATTCTCAAATAATATCAACTCTAGATAATAAATCATCTCAAAACAGATTTATATACAAATATTTGCTAATAAAACGTTTTATTTTATTTCTAAAATCATTAAAATTGACTAAAATCAATAATGTAACATGTAAAATCAATTATAAAAACAAAAAATAATATCGAAAATTGGTTAAAATATACTAAAAAATATAAAGCTATGTTAAAAATTAGAGGTAAAAGACCAGTAAAGCAGTAAAAGACCTACTCAAAAAATATTATCAATGAATTGAAAGAAAATGATGGATTCGGTTAAACATTAAGCATAATATTATTGCCGGAGTGTATTTTGCCATTAGAAGCTGATAAGAAATGACTAAAATCAATAAAAACCGCTAAAATTACTAAAAACCACTAAAATTATGGGACTTCAAGTTATGAAATATATAGTTGATCAAGGGGTACGCAGACGAGAGACCTCTACGTGCTGAGTAAAATGAATGGTTGGAACCGTAGGAAAAGGTCTGATACGAGTGCAATTAGGAACCAGGGTAGTTAATTATAATTAAATCAAGTTCAGAAAAGGGGAAAAACAATTTAGGAAAGGCAAAAAATCAGTTGAGAAGACTATATTTATATAAAATTTAAATATTGCGAAGGTTAAAGAAAACGTAAACAAATAGGTGGGTAAACGTAAACATTGGGAAGGTTGCATAATAGACATTGAGAACATTATGTAAACTAGCCAGGAAAATCCCCTACTGGAGTAAGGTGCTGCGCCCTAGCGGACAGAAAATGTATAAACATTGAGGAGATTATAGAAAATTTAAAAAAGAAATAGATAGGTAAAGGTAAAGATTTGGAAAAATTGCATAAAATGTAAACATTGAGAACTGAAAAAGGTACAAAACTTTAGCTAATAATAATGACGTCATCTATCCAGATATTATGAAATGATTAAAAGGCTCTTTATCATTGTTTGTAAATGATAAAAAACTTTAAGGATTTAATATTTAATTCTTTTACGGCGTTTTAATAGTTTATACTAGAGAATAAAAATACATATAAGATTAAAAAGTTGTTTTGTTTATGTTTCAGCGAGATGAGTAATGATAGAGGATTAACAGTTCAAAGTCCATTGTTTACTTTTAAAGGAAGGATTAAGAGATAGAGCATTATTGCGAAAGCTAAATTTGTTTACTTTTTAGCGGAAGTCCTAAATCATTCTTTATGTTTTGGTATTAACAGCTCAAAGTCCAAAAGCCCTTAAGGGATTAAGAAATAGTATTAATTAATATTCATTAATTAAAATTTACTGCGACATGTTCGCAGTTATTAATACCGACTCGTGTACTTTGAAAATATTTCAAAGCTATGAAAAGGTGCAACCTCTTTGGCCAACGTGATGGGTACTTGACCCTTCAACAAAACCTCAAGTCTCTCAAACAGTAGAAAAACAAAATGGCGATGTATAAAAAACAAAATGGCGGCCGGGTACACTCATGCTCTATAAGATGGGTTCCTGACCCTTCGACAAAACCTTAAGTCTCTCAAACGGTAGAGAAACAAAATGGCGGCCGGGTACACTCATGCTCTATAAGGTGGGTACCTGACCCTTCAATGGGTGGAGGGGGTAAACCTGGTGGTTAGGCGTGGATGTTGACCACGTCATTGTAAACAAAATGGCGGCTTAGGGTGGGGGTAATCAGGGCGGAGCATATACCGGAGGGTTCAAAGGGTCACGTGACTAAAATATGCGGGCGGAGCATAGACCAGGAGGTTCCGCGGGTCACGTGACTAGATCACGTGACTAAAATATGCGGGCGGAGCGTAGACAAGGATGCGCTTCGGGTCACGTGACTAAAAAGGGGCGGGGCATAAGGGTCACGTGACTAAAAAGGGGCGTGGCCTAATATTTAAGGTTAGGTCGAGGTGAGACCACGTGGTGGTTAAGGTAGGGTCGAGACAAGACCACGTGGCAGTTAAGGTTAGGTCGAGATGAAAATTCAAATTCAAATTTCCCGCCATAGGTCACGTGGCCAAAATGCTGGCTTCTGATTGGCTGCTCCTATCGGTGGCCCAGCTCGCCCATTTCCCCTCTACTGACTTGATTCATGGTATCTCATGATATGAAATGATGTTGCCTAAATCATCCTTGCCATGCCCAACTATCAAATATGCAAAAATATGATTTTCATATTCGTCACTCGAAAACGATCTAGTTGAGACACGTATTGGCCTTGAATTCCTAATCCCCAAGGTTTGACATCTTGTTTCTTTTGGAGGTTAGGGATCCAAAGGTTTGCCACAATGGGTGCCTCAACTAGAGCGTTTAAAAGTAACGAATAATAAAAAAAGCAATTTTGCAAATTCGATAGTTGAACTTGGTAGGAACGACATGACATATAGCCCAAACAAAGAATGACCAAAATCTCGCCTATTTTTGGTTAAATAAATAAACATATATTTTTTTAATAATTATTCTGTTCCTGAATTTAATGAGACCACTACCGTGACGATCCAGTCAATATTTTAGAATTTATTACTGATATTAGAAAAAAAACAACAGAAAAATGTCTTTTTATCAACTCCTCGTACCCCGACCCAACCAACACATAGCGTGTCATAAGACAGGTAAAATATTATAAAGGATCCACTAGATAGTAGACCTCAAGAGAAACAAAAATATTCATATTGACCCATGGTCCGATTCTCGATAGAAAAACGGGAAATTTAATTATTGTGCTTTTTTAAGGAAACCACGGTTTCTGTTGAATGGAAAGCGGCCAATCAAAAACTATTCAGTGTAATTAAATTCTTATTGCACCATCATAAATAAGACAAAATTACCTTTAAGGAATATAGTTTTGCTTAACAAAATTGCAAGGGGACTTTTGTAGCGACAAATTGTTAAAAGTTTTTTGTTCTTTTAAAATCACACTTTTTTTGCCGAGGTTTCTTCTGGAATTTGTCTAAAATTGGCTCCTGATTTGCCAATTTGACGACAAAGAATTGTTTTGAGAATGAAATTTATTGAATTCACTTTGTTTCAAGTCAATTAAATAACACAGAAACACATATAATAACTTTTGTTTTATTTCACAAAGAAGTTTTATATTCTATATTTGCGTGTTATTTTATTATAAATGTTGTTTATTTGGCTGATTTGGGCTTATTTTTCCTGTGCTATACACAAAATCACAAAACTTTACTGAGGAATCTAAATTGCCTTAACTTTTTAACCGTTTTCAACTTCTATTCCACCAATTATTTTGGGAAACGATAAGGTGAGGAGTTAAAAAGACAAGTTTGACCAAAAAACATGAGAATGTGTAGCTCCAGAAGGCAAATATAAAAAACAAATTTGACGAAGATATACAGATATACAAAAATAAAGAAATGATCGATTTACTGCATAAAAATTTCTTCGATAGCTTACAACTATCGGGAAATGAAATATTTAATAAAATCGTATCCGCCTCAGCTTCCCAACGATGGCGAAATCAAGTAAGGAAATGGATTAACACGGTTACAGTAGAAGAAAAATTGAATGAATATAAGAATCATAACAAATGAAGAGACCAATAAATAATCTCCCTTGACTAATCCCAAAAAAAACTTTATTGGTATGAAATAATTACAATTAACAAGTCATGTCACTTAACACTAGACTAAACACTACTATCTACGTCTACGGTCTGATCTACTGCCGAACTGAGATACTGTACTGATCTGATCTGCCTGAGTGGTGTCGGGTTGGGGTATACATACACTTATAAGAGTGCTGACTACAGCTGTACAGATAAGGGTGGTTATGAGGATTTATCTTCTCCCTTCTGAAGATCTGAAGACCCTGAAGATCAAGTGGTCTAAATGGTTGAAGTTGATGTGGGTAATGTCCAAGGCACAAAAAATGGTGCAGGTGGTGCGGGCGTTGCATTCGTTCCAAGTGGTACATTTTGCTGAGCTAGACTTGAGGCATTTTTACATTGCTTAAATTTCTTATATATGTATCTAAGGTGCCAAGCTAATAAATAAATTATAAGAATAATAATAGCATAATTAAAATAGGGTTGTACAGAAATATTATCATATATTTCTAATGTTTCAAATAATTCATCTTTTAATTCGGGAACTAAGAGTTTTTCAAAGGTAATATTATAAGGTTTATAATTATCAATAAAACTATATGTTAATATTATATCGGGATCTATAATTCATGTTAATGGTTTGGTATGATTGATTAAGGCTTCATTATTACGTAATTAAATAAGGGATGCATCAGGCAGGTATATAGGATGGGTAGTATTAGATTTAAGGATTACAAAGGGTGTCTTAAATGTTAAAAATAAATCAATTTCTTCAAATATTTTACAAAAGGAGGAAAATATACAGTTGTGGATATACACTTTTTATGATTATTATTAACTTAATTAATTATACAAGTATCCTCAATAACTACTAAATTGTTACAATAATGATTAGTTTTAATAAAAGTACAATTACCTAAATATACATTATTTTGATCATATAATACAAGTTCGTGTGGTGTAATTGTTGTTACAGAAGTATTATTTGTAATTACAGGTGTTGATAACAAATATAAGGTACTAATTTGTTTAGTTTTCAAAGGTAAAGAAATAATATAATGAATTGAGCAATGAATTTTACTAGTAAGCCAGAGTGTTTCTAGATCTTTTGAAATTAATGTTACATTTAATATGTCTATGTCTGTTTGTCTCAAAATATTGGAATGGAGTATACCTAGTTTACAAAATTCTAATGAGTTTTCTATGTCTGTTACTCCAACAGTAATATAGTTTATTGTGTTATAAAGTTCGTTTATATGAAGGGTAATGTGATCTTTGCTTAGTTTTTTCAGTACTTCTGACGTTTTATTATTATTACTATTCAATATTTTAATATCATTTTTAAATGTGTTTATAAGATTTTTATTAATGTCTATATCATGTGCAATATTGTGTTTTACGCGATATGAATTTCTTACGAGTTGGTTTATTATGTTATCATACCTTTCCTTATCTTCATTGTCCATGTTACCTGTTAACCAGCTGATAGCGGAACCTAGACCATTTATTAGTCCTCTTTTTGTTGGTACAATGATGTCAAGCTTGCTTTTTACAAATTCTATTTGATTTCTAATTATTTTTTCTGTGGAATTTAATTTGAATGTAGCTAATTCCCTATTAGTTATTTCTAATTCCTCTTTTAGGTTAGTGAAATTTAGAAAAGGAATAATGTTATGATAATTTTCAATAATCATAGCTTCAGGTAATTTAATTGTTGTGATCCCTGGTGTCTTAGATATGTCGGTAATCTTATATGCTGAAATTGGACGTGTTGTCCATAGAAGTGTCAGTATTGTTGCCATTATGGGTTTCGTCATCTGTAAGAATAATGGAACTGTTTTTATGACGTTTTGTATAAGTTTTTCTTGGTCTTTGAATATTGTCTGCATGTACTCTAATGTCTTTGTTTTTGTCTCTGAATTTAAATACACGTTTATATGGGTTTCCATTTTTATTTCTTGTTCGTATTTTTACGAATGGATTGTCTTCTATAATTGGATCTTCTCGCTTTTTGTTTAATTTTTCGGTCCTGTCTTTCTTTTCTTTATTTATTTTTAATTTAACTTGTTCCTGAATTATTTTAAGATCATTATGGTATTGTTCGACTATTTTTTCTTTTATTGAAGCTTTATTTGGTTTGCCTTTTTGAATCCCGAAAGTAATTTCGTTAGGGGTTAATTTAAGTTTTTGGTTTAACGCATTGTTATAGGCTATTATTGCGTGGCTTAATCTCTTTTTTAAGCTTGCATTTGACTCTGTTTCTTTTACGTTACCTAAAATTTCGATTAGTATGGAGTGTGCTTTGTTAAGAAGTCCTAGAGAGTTGGGGTGATTGTATTATTGTTCGTAATGTAGTGTGTCAATCATTAATTCTTCGAATGGTTTGTCGGGTGTTGCGGTTACACAAAATTTTGTTTTAATTGGTTTTCTATCATATTTGGTTTTCCTACATGTGTCGCATTTATTAATATAATTTGAAATTATATCTTTCATCTTGGAAAAATAATATGATCTTTTAAGTTTCTCATAAGTTTCTAAAATACCTCTGTGGCAAGTCTTTCCTACATGATAATTGTCAATTAATTCTATTTGTTCATTTTCGTCAGTAATATCTAATCCTTTCTTTTTATTTTTATTGTAAGAAATTTTTCTTCTATGATAATTGATATTTTTGTAAATATACCTTCAAATTCATTTCTTACTGTTTCTATATTTGGTTCGCAATAAATTCCATAAGTTGAATTGGGTTTTAATATTTCTAATAGTATTTCTTCTATATCGTCACTCCATGGATAAGCTGTTTCTATTATGTATTTATTTTTTCCCAAATGGTTTCTCTAAAATAATTTTTTTTCCACCTCTTTGTATAAAAATTTGATTTTTTTCAATATTAATTTGTTTATCATCTTCTACTATAAATATTTGTCTAGTCGAGGAGTCTTGGGAATGCTACGTTGCAAGACTTGCATGATCTTCATCATGTCTACTTAATTGTTCTTCTAGGGGTTCTAATAATGATTCTAAATCGTCTATTATTATTGGTGGTGCATTTGTAGCTTCTTCTATTGCGTTTTCAATTTCCATTGCTACTTCTTCATCTATGTCTAGCTCTGAATTCTCTATTATGTTGCATTCTGAATCTTTTTCTAAATTTATTCTGCTAAGTGCGTCGGCAACGTAATTAGTTTTGCCTTCAATGTGTTTAATGTCAAACTCGAATTCATTTAAATAAAATATCCATTTCATGAGTCTAGTATTTGCGTTTTTCATTGTGAACAACCATTGTAATGGTTTGTGGTCTGTATGTAGTGTAAATCTTTTTCCATATAAGTATGGTTTGAAGTGTGTACAAGCATAAACTACTGCTAATAGTTCTTTTTCTATTGTGGAGTATCTTTGTTCAGTTTCGGAGAGCGTTCGTGAAGCGAAAGCTATAGGGTGATCTCTCCCTTCTGAAATTTGGGATAGCACTGCTCCCAAAGCTACTGAACTCGCGTCTGTCGTTAATACAAAGGGTAAGTTCCAATCTGAAAATTGTAAAATTGGTGCGTTAGTTAAATGGTCTTTGAGTAACATAAATGATTTCCGAAATTCTGCTGGATTAATTTTCGAATCTTTTCTTAATTGTGAAGTTAGTGGTTTCGCGATATGAGCATAATTGTGAATAAATTTGCGGTAATATCCAGTCATACCTAAAAATTGCTTAATTTCTTTTTCAGTCCGTGGTAAAGGAAAATTTTCAATTGCTGCTATTTTGGATGGATTTGTTCTGATTCCGTCTGCGGATATAATATGTCCTAAAAATGGTAATTCAGTTCGTAAAAATTCTGTTTTGTCTAATTGAATTGATAAGGAGTGTTTGGAAAGTTTCTGAAATACGGTTTCTAGGTGTGTAAAGTGTTCTTGAATTGAGGATGAGAATATAATTATGTCATCCATGTTAACTAATGTATTTGGAGTATTACTAAGCATCATGTTCATGGTTCTTTGAAAGGTTGAAGGTGCATTACATAATCCGAAAGACATAAGAAGGAATTCATAATGTTCTGTATCTGTATTAAAGGCAGTTTTTGATATAGGATCTTCTTGCATTTCGATTTGGTGAAAACCGGATGCTAAATCTATGGTTGAAAAGATTGTTGAACCGTGTAATTTATTTGTCTTCAATGTTTGGTAAAGGGTATTTATCAGGTATTGTCTTTTGGTTTAATTTTCTATAATCTATTACCATTCTAATTTTATGTTTTCCACTGGCATCTAATTTTTTTGGTACAATCCAAATAGGTGAATTGTGTGTAGAGCTACTTTCACGTATGATGTTATTTTTTAATAGTTTTTGAATTTCCTCATCAACTAGAGGTTTAAATTGTTGAGGGTAACGATAATTTCGCGAATAAATGGGTTTGTCAGTTTTTAGGGGTATGTTTGATTAAATTAGTAGATTTCAATGTTTCATTTTCCCTTTTGATCATATCGGGGTATTTACTTATTAGATTTATTAATTTTTCTTTATTATCATTATTCATATGATCATGCCTTAATATACTTTTAATTTCTAGTTTATTATTAATAAAATTAATGTTATCAATAAAAACCATCTTTCCTATATTATTTATTTTTATTTTATCATAAATTGTCATTTCATCTGTTTCAGCATTTACTTTTATTTTCAATTGTTTCATCGTTTCGTAACCTATCAATAAACTAAACTTATCACTAAATGGTAGTATATTAAATTTAAATTCTAATTTATTGTTTAACCCAAGTCTTGGTGCAAGGTCTATTACCACGGTTTGTGTACCTTTTTCGCTACCAATTGGCGTTTTAACAATAAATTCTTCTGACTTAATTTCAGTTCCTACAGGTATGGAACGTGGATTAATATAATTTTTTACGGATCCCGAATCTATAAGCCATTGTTCGTTGCATTGGTCAAAAAAGGAGGGTATGTTTTCTGTGAAATTTAGGGGATATTCGGGCCTCTCTGGTCCTAAAAAATTGTGAAATTCACTTGTTAAGTGTTTCACTTGTTCTTCTAACTCTTTAATTCAATCATCTTTATTAACATTCTCTACCTGATTCACCGGTTGATGGTTAGATCTCACGGTGCGCATTGATACGGTATTTTGGGAATTTGGATTAAACGGTTTTGAGGGAAAATATGATTGCTGTTTTACATAGTTAGTATTATTATTCCAATTAGGGTTTGTTTGGTTTAACCAATTAGGTCTGTACTGGTTTTGTTGGTTTTGAAAATTTGGCTTTCCATAATTTTGGTTTTGTTGGAAATTAGGTCGCTGTTGATAATGGGGTCGTGAAGGATTATAATTGTTCTGATAATAATTTCGCGGCTGGAATTTTTCATGTTGTTTATTGTGATCATAATGTTTATTGTAATCGCGATGTTTGTTGTGATTTTGATTATATTGGTTCGTGTAGTATTGTGGTCTTTTATCGGGTTTATAATTGCGGTTTTCATAATGTGTTTTGGAAGAGTAAAGTCTGTCTATTATAACGCAACAATTATTTTCGATTGCGGCGCGAATTTCATCTAAATCATTGAATGTTTGAGTGATTAAATAATTACTTAGTTCTGGGTGCAGATGTCTAATAATATTATGGTTGATACGTTTGTCCTCGTTTTCCATCAGTCCTTTTTATCAGTTATTTCCTCATCTATATTAATTCTCCTGAATAATAGTGCACGGATTGCAGCTACTCTGTTAATAAAGTCGAAAGGATGTTCGCGGAGGTGGGGAGTTGTGTTAAGCAAATCAACTTCTAAATTTTGAACAGTTTTCGTATTTCAAAATTTCCTACTCAATTCAGTAGGAAATTCAGTTTCTAGTAAGTCATGAACGTTAATAAATGTCTTATTTTGTAAAATATCTCTAACATTTCCTTTTAATCTAGATTTCACTATTGTAAGCAACCTAGCATTATTATTAATTCTTATCGTATTACTATCGGCATAAACATTATTATATATTTCCTTAACTTGATCTACAAAGAAAAGTAAATCAGCAGAATTGCCATCAAAATATTGAAGATGACCATAATCTTCTTTTGACATTTGATACGAAGCCATTTTTATTGGTTTTCTTTTAATGACTTTAGTTTCTTTTTTCTTTTTACTACTTTGGCTTATTAATAATGAATCTAAGCTTCTGGTCAATGTTTCTACGTTTACTTTAAATTTTGGCATATAATAAATTGAAACATGAATATAATAATAATAACAATAATAAACTTAAATATAATCTTAATTCTAGATACAATAATTTCTAAATACCTCAAGTCTTTTCGATGATTGTCGTTGCAGGGGATGCTTTATTAAATTTATTCTTTTCCTCTTGTCTAAAGTGTTGAGACACAAGCCAAAGGTGGATTACCCCAGATTCTGTTACTATTCCATCGAATCTTCATAGGAGTCTGTTCGGTGATGTCCCGAAGAAATTCCAGCTTCTGTTGGTATATTTCGTCAAAGCTTCATAAAAATCTTCGAAATTTTGTCTCACTTGCTACCTTTAACCGACAAGTCCCTGTGTTCGAGCGTCAATTAAATAATCTCCCTTGACTAATCCCAAAAAAAACTTTATTGGCATGAAATAATTACAATTAACAAGTCATGTCACTTAACACTAGACTAAACACTACTATCTACGTCTACGGTCTGATCTACTGCCGAACTGAGAGTCTGAACTGAGATGCTGTACTGATCTGCCTGAGTGGTGTCGGGTTGGGGTATATATACATTTATAACAGTGCTGACTACAGCTGTACAGATAAGGGTGGTTATGAGGATTTATCTGACGAAAGGGGTTAAGAAAAAAAAAGTAAGGTAAAATCAATTTTATGGATATTGTGGATTTAGGAAAACGAATATATGTAAAACTAAAACAGATAACAAAACAATTAATATAGACATTCTGGTAGGATACTTTATTAGCTCTAAATGTAAACATAAAATGAAAAATTTCAGTACAACGCATCGTTTTTGAAATATGAATGAAATATTCATCATGAAACATTCGTTTTTGAAATATTCCATCCTCCCCTCTCCCCATAAGGTGGAATAATACAATACTTTATATATTGGAATATTTACACAATATTTATTTATGCCCCTCGCCACAATTAACGTTGTCTAGAGGTATTTTCTGTATTAACTATCTCATCTTCATAAAGAATAGTAGAATAGAAAACTATTGAAATTATTTACAAACAGGCGGGATGTAGGCTATACAGTACCTGCAATACTGAACGGTTGTGAAGGTTTAGCGGGTCGGGCGCATCTAAGGGTTTTATCGTATAGATGTCAATAACCCTCCCACAACAAAGGGGTCCATTTAGGACCTTATACATTTCTGATTTTTGAAATTACATTTGAAGAAATTCTGTAACACCTGTAACGTTCAATGAGTTTTAGCTTGAATCTAACTGGCATACAGAAATTTAAAGACGGAACCGGAAATATTTGAAGGGATATCTACGAATTTTCTTTCCTCCAGAAAGATGGCTGGAATCATTTTCCTTTCGAGGTACCCATGGCATTAGACATAACTTTTGTTTTACCTATTTATTTTTGAAAAATACTGTATAATAAATTTACAAATAATTTCTGATATAAAATAAATTTATCTCATAATTTTTTTTTTAAATTGTATTTTTACATCAAAGAACAATTATTCAAAATGACATCATCATTATTAATTTAATGTTATCGTAAAGCAATCCAAAACAATAACTTCCCCATTTATCTAAAGGATCTATATAGCTAATTATTTTGCCGCAATATTTCTTGTCAAAGGTAACATTATTTTTTTTCGCAATAATTACAAAAACTTTGTGCGTAAGGTGCGTAGGTCTAAAAAAATAATGTGTTTTAAGTGTGAGTGATTATTTCTTTCAATTCATGCTTTAGAGAAACAATATTGTCTGTTTCGTTTTCACAATAAAATTGTTTGTTAAATTTATATTTATTTTTCTCAATAATATTCATGTCCTCTTTATTTACTTGTGAATAGATAGGGAAACATTGGATATTGAAATATTAAGCTAGAAATATCAAAAAAAAAAATATTTTTACCAAAGGGCTCAAAATTTATGAAAAAAAAATGTGATGCAATTTTAATTTATTTTCTACCACAGTGAAAAAGAAAACCTAACTGAAATGTTAAGTTCGTTATCAGGACTACAAAAACAAGTGGAAGTATTAAGTTTTAACTTCGTATTCATTAATGCTAAAATGAAAATGGAAAAAAAAATAAATAAAAAAGGAGCACCATCATACTTGGCGTTTCATGTACCCCGTGGTATATGGAGAGTTAAAAGCGGAAAATGGGGTATTTACTATTCTCTTTTAAATTTTTGACAAAATCATTGAGTTTTCTGAATATTGTAGCTTTCAACATACCAGAGTTCTAAATTCTAAAAACAATCCATATAGTTTATTCCGTAGATCACTTTTGTATTATGTGAGTCCAATTGATTCATCAGTCCAAGTTAGTGCATTCGCTTTAGGTGTTTAACATAGACCTTTACAATGGATAAAAAAAACATTTTTACTTTTATTGTTATTAATTTTTATTATCGTTTAATCCAGATTTTCATCACTTTATAGCAGCATCTTTTAAATTACATCACGCAGGCTCTTAAGAATGCAAAGTATCAGATGGCCCAGGTGTCTATATGTAAAAACGATTTCTAAAATATTTACCATATAGGTAAAAAAAAAAAAAAAAAGTGTCTGCTTCTTAAAGGTATTCATTCATTTTTTTTATTAATTAAACTATCATATTAATGAAATCAGCTCTAATTCACAAATACATTGCCTTATAATATAAAACTTATTATCCAGTGAAGTTTGTGATCAATGTGATTTTTGTAGTTTTTTTTATTGTAGTAATTTTTTTAGGTTTTAAATTTTTTTGCAAATTTATTATATGATGAAAATGAAAAAAAGTTGCTGAAAAACCCTATCTAATTATAATAAATAAACAATAAACAGTCTCAAATATTTGTTTTCCAATATTTTTCTATAGAAAATTCTGGAAGGAGATTCGATAGAAGAGTCGCTATTATAGGAGGACTTATCATTTCCTAGACACTCCGATTTTTCCAATATTCTTTGGAAGGATATAAGCCAGCAGGTGAATATTTTTGAAAAAGCAATAAAAATAAAAACGGAAAAGTTCCATTGCTCCTCAGGTAATATAGTTGGCTGTTTAAAGAGATTGTGACGTTCCTCCATTCTCTACTATCGCTCCAAAGGAGGGGCAGTTCAAATATTTCATTAAGTGCGTTTTTTATTTTATTGCACCATTTTTTTTTATTAAAATATTTTCAAGCTATTTTTAAAAAGTTCAATTATACTTCTTAACTTTGTTTTAAACAGTTCCTAGACTTTTCGTTATGATTTTTATTTATTTTTTTACTTGAAATTAATTCACCCCTTCTTTTCACAAATATTATTCTGAACAATACACCTTCGCTGTGATAGTGGTAAACTTGTTCGCAGAATGTAAACAATTTTGTTTATTATATCTATAATTTATTTATTTATTAACTTATTTTACAAATTACTTATTACACACAACATAAACAGTTTACATCATTTTTTCAATCTCTATTTGCAGCCTCTGTAATGTACTGGGATATTCTTTGCAGTTTATAGAGCAATGTATGTATCCTTGTGTTTCAGGATTTTAATAAATGTCATAAAAATGACTAAATAAATCAATATAAATGTTCTTTGGATCCAAGTTGCTATTAGCTTTTACGAAAAACACAGTGAATTTACGAGAATGAATATAGATAAAATGATCTTTTTGGGTTACTAGTTATTTTAAGTTGAAAAATGTGTCGCCTAAGTACAAAAATAATTGTTTCTTGAGAATACAGTGAGAAACAAAATATTATCTCAGCGCTTTTCGCCTTGGACAATATCCAAGCCAGGAAAAAGTAAAATTTTATCTTACGACAGCTCATTAAAGATATTTAGAGTAGCTCTAAGCAATTGTTGGTCTTCCTTTTTCAAAGCGGAATATTGTCCTAATAGGAAGGGATATTTTAATAAGATATCTAGCTGACGTTAATAGCGTGTTGTTTTTAATTTATTGTTTTATATATATATAGGGCAAACTCGCAAATACGAACTTTCTTCAAGTTTCAAGCATTGCGAAAAACAAAGGTAGCAATGTGATCAATATTATACTTTTTATTATTTGATAAAAATATTTGTAACACAATTAAGAAAACCCAACATAATTCCTAGATTGATAAAAAAATAATGTGGTTTATCGAATAGACTGTAGCAATTGCTAGATGATGTAGGTACGTAGGGGAAACTTCTAAAAACAACAGACGAGAATGAAACAGGATATAGAAATTTGCAAAAAAATCAGAAACAAAAACTTTACTAGACTGGCCCATCATAGTATAATGAGGAATAGTATATTTGATTTTGATAACCCTAAAATTTTGGATGATGAAAAAAAAATACAAAATATAAAAAGACCTTTAAGTTTAAGATAATAAACAACAAGTCATATGCGGTAAAATTAAAGAGCCAATATCCGGAAAAAATAAATAATCTTAATATTAAATGAGAATCATAATTAATTAACAATAAATTATAATTAATAAGACATACAAAATAGAAGATTTTTACTGGAACAAAAAAAAAATAAAATAAAAAATAATAGTGAAAGAGCAAGCTAAATATGTGGTTCATGGGCAAAAGAAAACTGATACTAGTATAAGATTGAATCCCAGTGCAGTACAGTGTGACATCGATATATTATAGTAGTAGGCAATGCTAGTTAAATAAATGAATTAAGCATTAAATATTTGCAGAAATTGACGAAATAATATTTTATGGAGATTATAGATTTAGTGAACTACTTTCAAGAACTATTATAAATAAACAATAAAAATAATTTAAGGCAATATATTATATATTTTTTAAATTAATTAACTGAAAAATGTGTAATTATATTTAATATTTATATTTAAAGTCCTGTAAATGTAGAAACTCTGCGGAATGTAGCACAGTGGGACCTGGCACAGTCATATCGCACTCAAAACCTAATTTTTGAATTATTACCTAATATAAGGAACTAGACCTAAGATCGAACCCGAGAGTGTAAATAAAAGGCACCTAGATTGTTTACAATTATCACAAAATCCAATGTTATCATCGTGGTCTCAATCTATTTTTGAGCCTCTTAGGAACTGTTACATTTTTTTTTTTTTGTATTTGATAAATAAATGAATCATCTGAATTAAAAAAATATCCATTTGAAAAGCAGATATGTAGGCCTTATTAAAAATCTATTAATGCATTTTTGTAAATTCATAAGGTGGGTACGAATTATTTGAACAATAACCTTATGTTTTTTAAAAATACTTTTTACAATTTTGTGCAAGTGTTTTGCACTTTTCTTTTGAATTATATTTTCAAAAAAGCTTTCATTATAAGGATGATTTAACTTTTATTTCTGAAAATCTTGCAAACAATTAAAAAAAGTATTATTAAAAAATATATTGGTTCTATCTTTAGTCTAGTTTCTTTAAATGTAATTAATTTTTAAAAAATAATAATAAGTCAAAAATAAGTTTTTGAATGCTATGACATTACCATGTCCCATGCGTCGGTGGAAGGAATTATATAAAAATATAAATGTAATGACAGTAAAGAAATGTAAATGGGAATTGGTTATTTTCATTAAATTGATATATTATATTAATATTAAACTTCCAGAAGAGAGTAGAAATTATATGATATAAATATAGTAAAAAGAGTTTTATGTAAACTATTATTGATAGTGGCTATAAAAATATACTTTCAAATAAACTTTTTCTATCAGAACAGGAATATCGAACTCAGTAATAAATGAATTTCTTCAAAAAGAAGAACTGCTTTCGACCATGGTTTACTCGAGAAGGTGATACTGTCAGCATAAAATTAATTACAATTTTGTTTTCTTTTATTAAACACAAATGTAGTGTATATAATCTTATAATAAATGATTATAATTGATCATTAATAGAATTTTTCGATTTTTCATGTTGATAAGATCCAAACTAATCCGGAAAGACGACTCAATCGCCTGCTATGTCCTCTAATCGATAAAAATTCCATAACATTTTTTTTTTAAATGTTGTCATACTTAGGCTAGTAACTGTTCTATAGTTAATAAAAAATATAATTAATACATGATTTGCTATTATTTGAAAAAGTTGTTAGCTTAATTATAATGTCGTCTTTCTGGGCTAATTGGGGTCTTATCAACATGAAATATGGAAAGATTCTATTATTGATCAATTATAATAATTTATTATTAGATTCTGTACACAACATTTGTGTTTAATAAAAGAAAACAAAATTTTAATTAATTTTATTGTCCCTATTAATTCTTAGAAATTGATGATGATTTCAAATTTGGCGTAAAATAACTGGACCTAACGAAGTCCAGTTAGCTAGCAAAACCTGGGACGACCACCCACTCATTGTAGGAGGACAGTTTGCTCAGTAATTCAATTTTGGGATGGCCGAGAGAATAATTCTGTTGGGAACCGCTGTTTTAGTAATAGCAAATTCAGTCGGGAACTTTCGACCCCACATTAGACTAATGCGAGTTAAGCACCGCCCTAAATCGGTCTTCCGAAGCTCCAAAGCACAAAGTACTGCTTAGAGTTACTTGCCAAAGTTAGAGACACATCTCCCATTCTTGGAGTAATTGAAACTTAACACACGACGAAGAAGTGGAGAACAATGTCCCGGCGGCATCATGGGCAAACATTGACAGTGAAGATGTCATGCTTTACATAGAGCGACATATGTTCAGCTGCATGCATTAAGCAGGCTCATGGAATGTTAATTTTTCGAAACTAAAAAGTAGCCAACTAAGCCGTTTTATGATATTTGATTAATATTCGACATGAGGTTCTCATGTTGCAGACTGGTTGTCTACTGAATAATTACTGGTGATATATAATAATGAGGTCTAACACATACCTCCATACGCTCCATTTCCATGACAGGATTGCAAATCGATTTCGTCACGTTTGAAAAACAGCTGGTTGTTATTTTTTAGTTACTTAAAAAAAAATACCACCAATGCAATTCTGTATTGAAAACTTCATTTTCTTTGCGAAAAAGTTTTTCCACGAAAACCAACCGTGCGCGCATAGCCTGGCAAGAAAAATGACTGACTATGACTATATAACGGGAGAAAAAAGGAGTAATAATAACATTTTCTTCATTTTTGTCAGAAACTACTTGATTCCAATTTATTCTAGATCTACAGAATGGTAAAGGGTTTCAAGACGCCATGAACCTTTTCTCTGTTAACTCCTCTAGAATTTCTTAGCCGATTTTTGTTGTTTCTAAGTTAAGAATTAGGTAGAAATCTAGGAACGGGTCATACTATATATCATTAAATATAGAAGAGATAAACGAGAAGACTTTTTTATAATTTAATATTTTTTTCATATACAGTAGTTTCTTTATGTATAAACTCAATCAATCAACAAAATCGATCTGCACTGCCTCCTTTGGCTTGTTTTTTAGCGAGAGAAAAACTTATTTATAGAAAGGAAATTGCTAATAATGTTACTGCACTATATGCTATTATAAAATAATGTAATCACAGCATACTGAATTGCTGTTGACCAAACTGTCTTGTAAATGAAGCGAGCTAATTAGTATAATGCCACTGAAGCTATCACTGTAATGACAGTCCACAAGTCTAATGCAGATAGCCTGAATTATGTTTCTATTTATAACCAACCAATTACATTACATCTACAGTGAAATGATGAGACTTGGCACAACTGATTGTATATCTATGTTGAATAAAATTGTATAGCTCAATAATGTAAATAATAATTTACTATGAAAAAGTAATTGGAGTTAATAATTACTATCTATTTGCACAGATTCAGAACAGCCACGTGATTAAATATTCATATTTGTTTATCTTTAAATTTCAATTCGTCCTGCTAAAATAAAGGCTATTTGTGAATTCGCTGAGAACACATAAATATTAGCAAGTATATATAGTATGATTAAGACCCGCAATTAATAGTACTTAACTAATGCTACTCCATTAACTATTACACTACTTCATTGCTAATATATTCATAGTAATTAATGCTACTTCGTCCTGAATTAAGATAGTAAGTATTATTATGCCATTTGTACTTTAAAAAAGCTCGTTGGACATGTACACAACATTGAAAGGAGAGTGCGGTTCGTGTTGGCAATGGCATGCTTAAAAATTTTGCTTAAAATCTGAGGTGAATTCATGCAATGATACCTGTCAGGAAATTCAGAGAAGAATTTCAGCCACTAATAGGCTACTTCGCCTTTTACAGATAATTCCAGAGCAGGTACAGCAAAAGTCTTTATTAGACTTTCGTTCGCCCTGTCCTACCTTATGGTTCGGAGGCTTGGGTATTTACTAAAGAGAAGGATGTAGGATTCTCTTCTTCGAGCTAGGCATCATGAGAAAAATTTACGGTGGAGGAGGCTCACATATGTTGAAGGATCGTCGGACCACTTATTTATGTATGCAGTTAAAAAAATTTTGGAAGAGGATAGCCTATTCTACCACTATTTTACAAGGGGTGATTTATCTATTGAAATATGCTATTATAATCAAGAAAGCTTCAGCTTTTTTGTAATTATAGTTGAATCCTGTATATCCGGAATAAAGTGGACAGGACTATGAAATGGAGATAGAGGTTTCAACGATAAAAATCTAATTTTGACAACAACTTGTGTTGTAAGATTTCAATTTGGGATTCCATTGGATAATTATACGACTTTTTCAAAATAATTTATATTATATCTTTATCAGTTGTCATCCGCATGATGGTATAGAAGGATCAATCTAATTAGGAATTGATAAACAATTGCTTATAATTAAAATATAAATGCTTATAATAATAAATATAAATTTATCAATCCCTAATTATATCTTTGTCTCTCTCTCTCTCTCTCTCTCTCTATATATATATATATATATATATATATATATATATATATATATATATATATATACCTAGTCCTGTCATAAATATTGTTACAAGGAAATATATACAGATTTCAACAGAAAAATTTATTTTTTCAAAAACTTAATTAGAAAATAAAACGTGTATCTATAGAGAGTAAAACATAAAAGAAATTACTCTAAATGTCCCCCTTTTGTCTTCTCATAGAAATTTAATCTCCGTGGCCAGTCATCAATAGCAGCACGCATCACTTCTTGAGGAAAGCGTTCAACTGCTCGGACCAAAGATTGTTTGAGGCTTTTCAAGTTAGGATGTGCTCTGTGGCATGACATCCTCTCCAATGCGGACAAAGCTGGTAATATAATGGGTTGAGATCAGGGCTTCCTCAGGACAAATCCGAGGCAGAGATGAACTCTGGAATGTTTTTTTGCAGCCACTACTGAGTTGACCTGGCCTTGTGAGCTGGAGCGGAATCCTGCTGGAAAACCCAATGACTTCCAGCAAACAGAGTATCATTTAGAGGCTTGACAACAGGTTACAAAATATCGTTCTGATAGTTTTTAGCGGCTGTTTTAAGTCCTTTTTCACAAAAATGGAGCTTTGTGGTGCCATCAAAGCAAACTCCCAACCAAACCATCACTGAGGAAGGGTGATGACCCCTTTCCACTCTTCAAATGACTTCCTGAGTTTCTTTAGAGCTGTGTGCGTACACACCATCATTTCGGCGATTAAATTTTTCTTCAATTGTGAAATTTTCTCATCGCTAAACTCTAATTTTTTTTAGGGAAGTGGTTAGCCATTGTCCGGTCATTCTTCGAAATGCATCCATCCTAAGATCGCTATTATGCGAGATATTGATCTGACAGAGATTCCCATTTCCCTTCAGTCATGTGACCCATTGCAACCTCTGATCTATGCTCCGCCCGCATATTTTAGTCACGTGAACCAGTCACGTGACCCGCGGAACCTCCTGGTCTCTGATCCGCCCGCATATTTTAGTCACGTGACCCACGGAACCTCCTGACCTATGCTCCGCCCACAAGATTTACCCCCTCCACTTGAAGGGTCACGTACCCACCTTATAGAGGATGAGTGTGCCCGACCTCCATTTTGTTTTTCTACACCGCCATTCTGTTTCTCTACCGTTTGAGAGTCTTGAGGTTTTGTTGAAGGGTCAGGTACCCATCTTATAGAGTATGAGTGTACCCGTCCGCCATTTTGTTTTTTATATGTCGCCATTTTGTATTTTCTACCGTTTGAGAGACTTAAGGTTTTGTTATAGGATCAGGTACCCACTTTATCGTCTGTAACCTCCCCAACGGTTATATAATCTTAACTTATACGATGAAGGGTCAGGTACCCACTTTATAGTCTGTAACCTCCACAACGGTTATATAATCATAACCTGTACGATGAAGGGTCAGGTACCCATTTTATAGTCTGTATCCTCACCAGCGGTTATATAATCATAACATATACGATGAAGGGTCAGGTACCCACTTTATAGTATGTGACCTCCTCAACGGTTATATAATCATAACCTATACGATGAAGGCTCAGGTACCCACTTTATAGTCTGTAACCTCCTCTATGGTTATATAATCATAACCTATAAGATGAAGGGTCAGGTACCCACTTTATAGTCTGTACACTTCCCAACGGTTATATAATCATAACCTATACCATGAAGGGTCAGGCACCCTCTTTATACTCTGTAACCTTCTTAAAGGTTACATAACCTTTACAATGTTTTCGTGTTTTTGCAACCTTCTCAATGTTTACATAACCTTTACAATATGTAACTGTATCAACATGTAAACAGGTTGCATCTTGTATAGGCAAGTTGGATGATGTCCAGGTGAAATACAAATATGGACTTTGAACTGCTTATCTCTAGCATATAAATAAATAGTAGAGTTCCCTTATCCTATAACAACTGCTGGACTTGGAACTGTTTATCTCTATAACATAAATAAATAATAGGGCTTCCTAATCTTTGAATAGCTTATGTACTTTGAACTGTTAATCCTTAAAACATAAATAAATAGTAGATGTGATTTGAAACTTTTTCACGATCGAAATATTTTCTCTTACTAAATATTTCATCTATAGGTAAGTGAAAGTAAAAATAAAATCCGCTAAAATTCACAAAAACAGCTAAAATCAATATAAAAACAACTAATGGCAATTATAAAAATATCGAAAATCAATATATACTTGCTGTAATCAAGAAAAACCGTTAAAGTAAAATCGATTATAAAAATATATAAAATCCGCTAAAATCAAGAAAAACCGTTAAAGTAAAATCGATGATAAAAATATCTAAAATCCGCTAAAATCAATAAAATTACTAAAATCATTAAAAGCTGCTAAAATCAATTATAAAAAATATCTAAAATTTACTAAAATTAATAATGTAACAGACAAAAACAGTTATAAAAAATAAGTTAATACTTTTAAGACCATTATTTATCCTATAAGAGATTAAAACTACGTAGAACGTTGAAAAGTTGTTTTGTTTATGTTTATGCGAGATAAGAAAGGTTGGGGATTAAGAGCTCAAAGTCCAAAAGCTGTTATAGGATTAAGGAACAGTACTATTTATTTATGTTTTAAGAATTAACAGTTCAAAGTACATAAGCTATTCAAAGATTATGAAGCCCTATCATTTATTTATGTTATAGAGATAAACAGTTCAAAGTCCAGCAGTTGTTATAGGATTAAGGAACTCTACTATTTATTTATATGCTAGAGATAAACAGTTCAAAGTCCATATTTGTATTTCACCTGGACATCATCCAACTTGCCTATACAAGATGCAACCTGTTTACATGTTGATACAGTTACACATTGTAAAGGTTATGTAAACATTGAGAAGGTTGCAAAAACACGAAAACAATGTAAAGGTTATGTAACCTTTAAGAAGATTACAGAGTATAAAGAGGGTGCCTGACCCTTCATCGTATAGGTTATGATTATATAACCGTTGGGAAGTGTACAGACTATAAAGTGGGTACCTGACCCTTTATCTTATAGGTTATGATTATATAACCATAGAGGAGGCTACGGACTATAAAATGGGTACCTGAGCCTTCATCGTATAGGTTATGATTATATAACCGTTGGGGAGGTTACAGACTATAAAATGGGTACCTGACCCTTCATCGTATAGGTTATGATTATATAACCGTTGGGGAGGTTACAGACTATAAAGTTTGTACCTGACCCATCATCGTATATGTTATGATTATATAACCGTTGGTGAGGTTACAGACTATAAAGTGGGTACCTCACACTTCGTCGTATAGGATATGATTATATAACCGTTGGGGAGGTTACAGACTATAAAGTGGGTACCTGACCCTTCATCGCATAGGTTATGATTATATAACCGTAGGGGAGGTTACATACTATAAAGTGGGTACCTGACCCTTCATCGTATAAGTTAAGATTATATAACCGTTGGGGAGGTTACAGACTATAAAGTGGGTACCTGACCCTATAACAAAACCTTAAGTCTCTCAAACGGTAGAAAATACAAAACGGCGGCGTATAAAAAACAAAATAGCGGCCGGGTACACTCATACTCTATAAGATGGGTACCCGACCCTTCAACAAAACCTCAAGACTCTCAAACGGTAGAGAAACAAAATGGCGGTGTAAAAAACAAAATGGAGGTCGGGCGCACTCATGCTCTATAAGGTGGGTACCTAACCCTTCAACAAAAGCTCAAGTCTCTCAAACAGTAGAAAAACAAAATGGCGGTGAATGGAAAACAAAACGGAAGTCGGGCACACTCATGCTCTATAAGGTGGATACGTGACCCTTCAATGGGTGGAGGGGGTAAATCTTGTGGGCGGAGCATAGGTCAGGAGGTTCCGTGGGTCACGTGACTAAAATATGCGGACGGATCAGAGACCAGGAGGTTCCGCGGGTCACGTGACTGGATCACGTGAATAAATATGCGGGCGGAGCATAGATCAGAGGTTGCAATGGGTCACGTGACTGAATCACGTGACTAAACATGTTGGCGGAACATAGACCAGGAGGTTCCGCGGGTCACGTGACTGAATCACGTGACTAAACATGTTGGGCGGAACATAGACCAGGAGGTTCCGCGGGTCACGTGACTGAATCACGTGACTAAAAAGGTGTTGGGCATAAGGATCACGTGACTAAAAAGGGGCGGGGTATAAGGGTCACGTGACTAAAAAGGGGCATGGCCGAATAGTTAAGGTTAGCTCGAGGTGAGACTACGTGGTAGTTAAGATAGGGTCAAGGCAAGACCACTTGGCAGTTAAGGTTAGGTCGAGATGAAAATTCAAATTTCCCGCCATAGGTCACTTGACCAAATGCTGGCTCCTGATTGGCTGAAATTTATTTTGCGCCAGCTCCCCCATTTTCTCTCCACTTATATATATATAAGTTAACTCCCGGAGTGCAATAGTATTAGCCTTAATACCATATACGGCTGTAAACAACAGCCTGAATGTATATTAGGAGAATTAAAACCTCAATAAAGTCAGTCTTATTTCGGATACTGTGCGTGTCATTACTTAACCTTTTCCCTTTTTTTTTTTTTTTTGATGTTGCTGACGCTTAACTGGTGCCGAATCTCGTATAAGATGTTTTTTTAAAAGACGTCACGGAAAAAGCATTAAGTAATGACCAGCGAAGGAGTACCGAAACCAGTGGTCCTAAACGTGCAGAACCTTCCGCCATTGCCCCAAGACACGCCAGCAGCAGCGCATGCAAATGCGTTGGAATGGATGAAAATTAGAGTGGCTACGTCGCGGGACCTGATAAATGCCGTATCAGATCTGAAGCGCTTCTCGGGGGACATAGGTGAATTAAATCATTTTATAAAAGGAGGTGACCGCCTAATTGCTCGAATAGAAGCCAAACTAGCGGAAGATCTAGTAAACCCCGGAGACGCGGAAGCGTTGAAAGCGGCGCTGGTGTGTAGAGTCAAACGGTGAAGGAGAGGTTGAAGAAGGCCTTTGGCGGCGGCAGATGGACTCCAGAAGAAGATATCTTCCAGCTATTCAGGAAGGTAAAAACGTCCCAGCAGTCGAAGGGGCAGTACACCGGAGCCCTGTTGGCTAAATTTAATCAAATTACCGAAAAGATGAGAGAGACGGTGAGTGCGGCCGAGACAGCAGGAAGAATGGCATTTGTGTCCACGATCCTAAAGGTTCAATTAGCCAAGGAAACTGGGACAAAGGAGGCCTTCCATGAGAGCGCCCATTGATGGAATGCGCGCAAGAAATGGTGGACAGCAGCGCAAGAGAGGAGGAGACCCAGATGGAAATAGAAGAGGCTGGGTGGAGCAAAGTAACCTACGGGCGCCCTGGAAACACGCCATCGACCTGGAGGAAAAAGGGTCAGATCTACGGTAACCAAGAGAGAGTAGCGGTGTCGGGAAAAAGGACAGGTCAAGGCAGGCCCCAGGCCAGGACGAGAGGAGGAGACATTAGGAAATGCCACGCATGTGGGAAGAACGGACACTTGGTAGCGCAGTGCCCATGCACCAGGTGCTTCGAATGCGGGACGGAGGGACACATCGCAAGACATTGCCCGTACCTTTACCAGAGAAAGGAACCACCGAGAGCAAAACCTATGGAAGTGAACGCTCAGAGAGTAAGGAAGAGAGACGACTCGCCAAGAAGGAGCGGATCATCACGAGAACCTTCTGAGGTATCGTGCTCATCCGAGTCAGAGGAAGAATGTGGCGGACCAGTAGGCCGAAGAAGCGAAGGAAACAGAGGCGGCTGGAAGAGCGGAGGAAACAGACGTCGGAGAGCAGAGGAGGTGATCTGAGGGGAGTGTCAGCAGAGAGCTGACCGTACTTTAGTGAGCCCTAACATCGCAAAGGAGGCTTGCTGGTTGCCTATCATACGAGTAGTCGGAGGAGTGAGGTGCCTGGTGGACACAGGAAGCTCCAACACCATCATGACCTGGAGAGCGCTGGAGAAGCTGTGTGGCGGAGAGAGGGCACCCCAGATTCAGATATGTACTTGCAAACTAATCACTATGGGTGGCCCATGTAGAGTAGAGGGGGGGAAGCGGAGATAGCATTGAATAGGTGGGGAGTCGAGAGCGGTACATTAACGGTGCCTGTAGTAGGGAATACTAGGGAATTATCGGATGCGACCTGTTGGAAAGAGTAGGCGCGCGCGCTAGGATCCGAAAGGGAAGATGGTATTTAAGAATAGGGACGAGAAGGCACTAGTGCCAGAAGCTTATAGAAGACGGTAGAGCGCGGATAGGTGCACTTAGTTTGCGGAGGACTGGAGGCAAGCGATCAGGAGGGAGTTCAGGGACATCTTCTTCAGGGAGGGAGATACACTCGGAATAACGGGAAGAACGATACACGAGATCCCGCTAAAAAAAGGAGATGGTGACCTATATAAAAGAAAGGCGGTACCCACAAGCGCTACGGCAACATATTCGGGAAGAATTAGCTAGTCTAAAGAGCCAGAGAATAATTGTGGGCAGTACGTCACCGTATAATAGCCCCCTATGGGCAGTGAAGAAAAAAAGTGCACCGGGAGTAGAGAGGGAAAAATACAGGGTGGTGATAGACTACCGTAAATTAAACGAAAATAAGGTGGATGAAAAATACCCGATCTCCAGGTTTGAGGACATTTTGGACAGACTGAGTGGGGCGACAGTATTTAGTACTCTGGACTTAAAGGCGGGATACCACCAAATCCGAATGCACCCCAAGGACCAACATAAAACGGCATTCACTTTTGAGAGAGGGGCACTACGAATTCACGTGGATGCCCTTCGGATTGTGAAGACGCCCCAATAACGTTACAACACCTTATGGATGAATTTCTAAGGGGAATCGATGAAACAATATGTCAGGTGTTCATGGACGACCTTTTAGTGTTTAGTAAAACTGAAGCCGAGTACGCGAGGCATCTGCGTAGTTTATTCGAACGAGTCCGCCAGTTCGGTCTAAAGTTATCGAGCGAAAAATCACTCTTAGGGCAGGACCAAATCAAATTTTTAGGCCATACCATCACGAAAGAAGGAGTCAAACCTGACAACGACAAGGTAGAGGCCATTCGGAAGATGGCAGTTCCGCGAGACGTGAAGGGAATTCGTAGGCTACTGGGAACTCTTAATTATTACAGAAAGTTTGTGCCAGAAATGGCGGAGTACTTTGTCCCTCTCAAAAGAGTACTAAAAAAGGGAGCAAAGACCATAGTGACGCCGCTCATGGAGAGTAACATCCGTAAATGTATGCAGCGGCTACAAGAAGAGCCAGTATTGGCATATCCGGACTTTAACAAAACCTTTAATGTCACCGCGGATGCGAGCGAATACGCGTTAGGGGCGGTGTTATCCCAGGAAGCAGACGGCGGAGAACGTCCGGTAGCATACGCCAGCAGACGCCTCACGGACGCAGAGACGAGATTCAGCGCTCTGGAACGAGAGTTGTTAGGAATTGTGTGGGCCATTGACCACTTTAGACCCTATGTATTCGGGCGGCGATTCCGCGTACACACAGGCCACAGACCTCTGCAATGGGTGGAGACGCTGAAGGAATCCTCAGCGAGGGTTACGCATTGGAAAGAGCTCCTGGCCCAGTACAATATGGAAATAGTGTATAAGCCCGGTAAGGAAAATGTAGTTGATGACTGGTTGTCTAAAGCCATCATGGTAAATGATGGCCTCCTCCTCCATAGAGGAGGAGGTCGGGGGACCATCGAGGGACGTACGTCATTTCTGACAGAATGGACACCCGAAAGAGAAGGAGAACAAGGCTCGAGGGAACCGAACGAAGAAGAAGAGTCCCCAGGAGAGACGAGCTCGACCGAGGAAAGACCGGCGGAGATGGAAGAAATAGAAGAGGTGATAAATGACAAGTGGTGGCAAATAATCTGGAAGACCAGGACTTCGTGTCTCATGAAGGTGGAATACTCCCGTTATGGACGTAGCAGGATTAATTCCATATGGTCGCCGCCAGGAGCGAGAGAGGACCAAATTGGCAGACCGCAGAATGCCGCGTCGAAACCAGGAGTGACATACCATCTCTACGTGGGAAACGCCACGATTTGGGAAAAGGTCAAGAAATTATGGCGGTCAGAGCAAATCGGTATGGACCGGACCTTCATCCGCTGTAAAATAATAGTAGAGACAGTGAGAGACGAGGAACGTCACAAAGAGCTGACCCTTGCGTACCACCAAGGGAAGACTAATCACCGCGGGGTGACCGAAACTTTGCAGGCACTCCGGTGAATGTATTTTTGGTGGGGGATGAAGAAATCCATCACAGAGACCATCGGTGCATGTTCTGTATTTCAAACCACCAAATACGACAGACATCCCCCAAGAGGAAGGCAGGAGGAGACGCCAACTGCGGATGCGCCGTTAGAGGACTTACAGGTGGATACGTTCACCTAGAGAGGATACAAGTGGGTCACAATCATCGATCTCTTCAGTAAAGTAGCGATGGCGCACGAGATCCAAGAAAGATCAGCGGAAGCGGTACTGAGAGCTCTCCAGACGTGGTTCCAATTTTACGGGGTGCCAGAGCGAATATCGTCGGATGGGAGAGAGAGTTCGACAATGCTCAGCTTAGGGAAGAAATGAAAAAACTCGACGTAACTTGAGGGTGTACCAGGTAGAACAAGGGCTGGAACCGGATACGGCGATGAGGAAAGCGATAGTGGCATGCAACCACTCCATCTACACGGTAACAGGATTCTCGCCGTTCGAGATAATTTTCGGGTTAAGGGAACGGCGTAGGGATTACGGAGGTACGAGGGGTAACGAGGAAATTGCGGGAGACCTGGTGAATAACAGAATTGAACTAGGGAAACGATGGGAGAAAGTCCGAGCGAAAATTGAGAAGGAGAAGCGCAGTAGAATGGCGCGGGAAAATCTTCGTGTAAAGGACGTGATGGGGGCGATAAGAATCGGATCCATCGTTTATCGGAAGATAATTTCCAATAGAGGAAAGGAGCCGCTGCGATACGAGGGGTCATTCAGGGTGATTATAATTAGGGAACATAAAACTGTCACCATTGAGAGTTTCAGCGAACCAAAAAAGAGGAGAACGGTTCATATCGAGCAGTTAAAGCTGCCAATAGTAGAGCCAGAGCAACCTTAACGAGCTGGAGTGTCCTCGTCTCAGCGAACAGAACTATTGTAAACAGGAACATGTACAATGGCGAATTGGGAGTTCAGAAGAGCTATATTTTATTTTTGTCTTTTGTTTTCACGTGGATATTTTCTATTTTGTATTGTGTATTTTTTCTGTTTTAATTTTTAGTTGTTGTTGTTTTTTTTTTTCTCATTCACTATCTATGTACATAGTTTCAAGATATGAGTGCAGTGATTACTGGGAACAGTAAAGTGTAACTATAGTCAGAGTTTAGAAATTAAGTTTGGAATGTGAGGTATTAACGCTGGAGTGCTGTGCACTTCGTGCCTATGCTTTTGTAAAGTTTACGAAATGTTCGTAAACTGGTAGGGGGGAGTTAAGACCCGGAGTGCAGCAGTATTAGCCTTAATACCATATACGGCTGTAAACAACAGCCAGAATGTAAATTAGGAGAATTAAAACCTCAATAAAGTCAGTCTTATTTCGGATACTGTGCGTGTCCCTTAACCTTTTCCCTTTTTTTTTTTGATGTTTGGAGTTGCTGTCGCTTAATTTATGTATATATATATATATATATATATATATATATATATATATATATATGTATATATATTTTTTTTTTCTGTTGGCACTGTAGCCGTGGAGATCCTTGGCCTAGCGATGTGGTATTCATACATAGGAGAGACCACACCGCGATTTTCAATTTAGGTAAACGGGGTAGGGTCATCACTCCTACGCCCGGCCTTTTAGTGAGTTGCCTCCAAGTAGGCTGACGGGCTTCACATACCCGGGGGAAGGCGGGATAAATTGCTTGAATTATTTAATTTGATTAAATTAAATTCATCCCGTTGCGGGGATTCGAATTCACAACCTTTGGGTTTGTGAGTGCGTTAATCCGGGCCACCCCGACCCCCACATATATATATATATATATATATATATATATATATATATATATATATATATATATATATATATATATACACGTGTGTGTGTGTGTGTATTAATTCAGTCTGCTTGTTCTTCTTGTTCTTCAGTTAATGTTTTGTTCTCAAAATTCAAAAAGTAATCGGTCGATTTCGATGCGGTTTTCACCATCATTTAGAGAATTTCTTACGGAAGGTTTATATGCATTAAAATTTTCGAAATGCTCCCTGAAGGAGAGAAATGGGTAAAAATTATTTCAAAATAGGTAATTTTGTAATCGTTATCATGATAACTTCATACATGTGGAATCAAGTTTATTACAACCGTTCAAACGTTTTAGCAAGAGTGAAATTATTTTGTAATTTTTTAATAAAATCGCATTATAAGAAAAAATGTGCAAAAACGAGAATCTTTATTGCCATTTTACAAATTTATTATCATTTTGAACCGGTTCCTAGAAAACGTCAAAATGAAATGAGACGAATTCCAAACAATGCAGTCGATTACCGAGAAAAATTTTCACCACTTTGGCCTTGGAATATTTACAGTTAGAAATTTTGTTGGTAACTGGTTGTTTCCAATAATTGAAGCATAGAAATGCAATAGAGTCCAAGTGCCTTTAGAAAATGTTTTCAGACTTCAAGTTTCTACTTGTAAAATAATAAGGAAATATGACACAATTGAAAATATATATATATATATATATATATATATATATATATATATATATATATATTTTTTTTTTCCTGATAACCTAGAGTTGTAGAATTAATAAAATCACATTTATAATATTAATAGCTTTACTATTAAAATTTTTTTTTTGTCAATTATATCTCAATGATGCTCTTCGGTGAATCTACATATGTTCGCTATAATAGTTTTATTTAGTTTTCCATTCATTTCATGTTGCAATAAGTATGATGAGATATGCAATAAATAATTAATGTGTTAATAATAAAATCTTTTATTTTTAAAAAAAGTTGTTTGTAAAAGTTGTTTTGTAAAAAATTTACAGTATGATGATTAGGAATAAATATGAACAATGATTATTTATGAGAATAAATAGAAACTATTGTTCTGTCTTCTGTTACTCGCATTGTCTTTTAAAAGTTAAATATATATATATATATATATCTCGGTATTTAACTTTTAGGAGGCAACACCGTGGGGGTAAAGCAAGTATTATATATTTAAGTTATATTAGCAACATTAAAACTGAATTTCCTTTCCGAAAATTATTTTGTGTATACCAGTTTGCCAAGTAATAATTTAATAATACCTCAATTCCAGCATCTAAAAACTTATAGTTTCAACATATTCAACATTAACTTATTGTGCCCTCTTATTCCTAACTTATTCTTATGCTAACTTATTGTGTAACTTATTGACTGGTCTCAACAACAATGTTACAGAAAACTAAATTTATTGTGGGTAAATAAATTAAATAAATTATTTATAAAGATCTATTCTAAAGCTGCCATGGAATATATAATATAAGGAATCTTAATGTTTGTTATGACTTTGCTAATCAAAGATAATAGTTATTATATTATTTTTAATAATAAATATGACACAGGCCAAAAAAAAAAAATTTTTGAAAACTTTTTTAACTTTAATAGTTGATCTTTATAGATTTTTATGTGCTGAATCTAAATCTGGCCTTAGTTTTTTTGTATCGCCCATAGTTTTCCAGCAATATGCATTGTATTATATAGTATAAACCCCTATCTAAATCCCTATACGGTATACGGGGGAATTAATGAAACACTATGTTACATCATAAGCATGGTTTGTATTTACAGGATCTACGAGGTTTTTGCGTAGAATGTTCTTCTCACCAGGTTTTAAAGACTTCCTCCCAGGCCAGTTCTTTCTGCACTAATGTTGATCCCTAGCCCTACTGTCTCATTCACACAAGAAACATGGAAATTTGGTAAAACCCTCTTGCTGACCAAGGAGCATGCATGTTATTTTTAAATCACTACATATCATCCAACCATGAACAGAACAGCCTATTCGATTTTACACTGTTTCTAGGTTTTCATAGTTTTCTTTCTAACCACAATTCTTAAACTGTGGGTGATACAGCTTTTTTAATATCATGTTTGGATTCAGCAACCTAAAAACTATAGGAATAAGGTATTTTCAGTACAAAAGTTTTTTCATCGTTGGCCTGTGTAATTACACACTCACATGCATTAATATTATAATAATATAGTATAAATATATTATAATAATAATTTATAATTATAAATTATTTTTATTGTGGAGCATTGCATTGACTAGGCATCAGTGTACCTCGTCTTCATCTGGCCCCTTGCCTATATTCAAGAAGTCTTCGAAGACTCTTCAGACCCAAGAATCAAGACCCAGGAGCGTCTCTAAACCAGTGTCTTTCAGAGAATGTTTTTTTCGTTAATTACCCTCGGGTTTTATATGGTCATTTCCATTCCATCAGGAGGCGAAGTTATGATGAAGATCCTTTCAAGAGATTTCTTCGAGGGCTGCATGGGAGGGAAGCTAATTACCTAATTCTTAGTTTCTCTCCGGAAAGATTAGGTTCCCAGGATGGTTCAGAAAATTGTTTAGTAAAATCATTTCCTTTTGGAGAATCCAATTATCTTTCCTAGTCATTCATTATTCACTATATCTAAAAGCTTCTCTGAATCCCTGATAAAGATTTTCCTGTCTCTTAGGATACAGGATACCTTTAATCTTGTTTTATATTTTTCTGACTTGTTCAATTTGTCTTTGTGTAAACCTGTCAATTTTCCTGATGACAGCTCATCGAACTAGTGGGATTTTTTCTTCTTTCTCAGTCTGGCCCTTCCAGGAAGTTCCTTGTTTCTCACAGCGCTACATCTGTATTTATAACTTATTTGCTACATAGCAAACTCTAATTGGCCTATTAGGGCTCGCTTTCCAACAAACACGTATACATAACTCAAAAATTTAAAATTATTTATATCAAATACTAATTACGGATAAATTTTTAAAAATAAAATTGGATACAAGATATGATCTTTAAGGTACTTAGGTATTTAAAATAAAATAAAAAAATCTTTTTATGTTTAATTTTTTATAAATGCATCTTTAACTATGATATGTAGTTAAAATTACGCGTTTCTATTGACGAAATGCTTTATAATTTCGTATCAACCTCTTGTGAACCAAAATAACACCACAATAAAGCATTACAGATAATCCGACTTTTGGATATTGCGGATCCGGATAAGATGTATTCCACTGTATGTACTCTCTATATCATCAGGTGGGTCCTTTAACTTCAACAAACAAACTCTCAGAAGTCCACAGTATTATATTTAAATACTACATTATGAAATGTTACAATTAACATGTTTGGGGCGGATATGGTAAGTTTAAAAGGGAATACATAAAGGGGCATTCCCTTTAGATTTTACTATAGAATCTAGATAGGTTCAGAGCAAAACCAAATCAAAATGTTACGGATTTGGATACTTTATATTATACTAGAGTATTGTTAAACTTGGAGAGCTACTTAGCAGAAACCTCTGCAACAGAGTGAAATTTCGCACGTTTCCCCCCTAATCCCCTAATGCCCCTAATTCAGTCTGGTGTTTCAGATTAGTAAGAGAAGGGCCTACAGAGAGGGTTCCATTCTCGGAAGGGATGAAGTCGTTTGTTCTAATGCTTATTTTCTCTCCTGGCTCACTAGCTTTGATGTGTCTTACCCAAGTTTGCCAAGAATATCAGCACTTTCCTACACACAACATTTGGTGTAGGAAGATTAGATTTGTTAATATATTATAACTTTTTATAAATCACAGAACTTTTTTAAATTATTTTAAATATTATATAAAATTTATGAAATACTACAAATGTTTCATATATAGCCTATTTGGATCCCTATTACTGCATACGGAATTTTATATTTATGCATACGTTCATATTAACTAAAGAATAAAATAGTGTTTTATAAAATGAAATATGAATGCATAGTTAATTTTTGTTTAGAAAATAATAAAATAATTTACCCTCCGACGGGTGCTATTCCGTCCGTTGAAGGACAATCACACATTATTGTCAGGTACAGGAAAATATTGGGGGTAAAATTATTCAATCTGTAACTTCTGTAAAAGAGAGAGAGACGTTTAAATGCTCTTACTCGAGTCGTTCTGTATTTAACTGTAAATTGAAAAGAAAACTCGTGACCTGCCGTCCTTAGCGGACTGGTGGTGCAACAAACTTTTCGACAAAATATAAGAAGAAATTTGAGGTATTTCTCTCCGCTTTTAAATTTATTATTAATATTTTAATTAATATAATTTATTTAATGACCCTTGTACATCTCGATAAAATATAAATTTGTATGTGTATTAAGAATTGTAGGTTGTATAATAACAGCCTTCCTCCATCTGTTTTGGAATTTTGGATGATTTATATGCCTATTTATTGTTGATAAATTAAATATATTTCTAAAATATCCATTGATACATATTAGTATATCAATATACTTAGTTGGAATTAGTAATAAATTGTATAAATCATTTGATTCTGCAACATTAATTTAATAAATAGTAAAAACAATACATATTTTGTAGGTAAACTCATTTTTTATCTTCTATTAAATAAATCCTTACATAAATATATATATATATATATATATATATATATATATATATATATATATATATATATATATATATATTTTTTTTTTTTTCAGGGAACGGCTCACAGTGGGAAAGATGTACTAAATTTGTGACATAAATTAATGTATGGAATTTTTGCAACAAATTATAACGTAAATTATGTGTGAAAGGTTTGCACAACAATATCAAATCTCTATTATGTCAGGTAAAGGCACAAAAATAAATAAGGAGCTATGTCAAAGAATAAAATTTAAAAAAATCTACTAATATTAAAATATTACAGGTTTATTTTAAAAATTTTAAAATGAACATTAGTTAGAGTATCTTATACACACACACATATAATATATATATATATATATATATATATATATATATATATATATATATAGAGAGAGAGAGAGAGAGAGAAATAAATAATATAGGGACATTAAGCAAATACATAAAAATTACTCTTCAGACGAATATATGGTGTCTTCATCGCTGTTGCTGCCTTCAGTCAGAGTAATTCCTTCTGTGTGGGCCTCAAATTTTGAGATATGAATTTCAAGGGTTTCTAAAAACTGGAGGATATCATTAGAGAAAGTTTTTAGTTTCCTTTTTGGTAATGGCCGCAAGTATGAAATTATCAGAAGTGTATGCGTGCTTGTTTAAAATCTTTATTATGAGCTTCTTGTGTCTCTTCGCTTAACTGTCAGATAGGTAATAAATCATGATATGATATTATATCGGGACCATGAATTAAAATTTTGTGAACGGTTGGATGCATTGGATGCCATCCGTAAAAGCGCACAAACATTTCTGCAGTTTTCTGGGTAAAATGCCTAAATTTGTTAAGTATAATGTTTACATTATATCCACTCGAAATAATTTTCAATACTACTCCAAAACCCAAAACGACATTTAAGGTCTTCGTTGAGGCCTGTTGTTTTAAATGATATTTTATAGTTGTCAACAGGAGATTTTTTAAGAGATATCTGAAACTTAGCCAACATTTTTTGGTCTGATAGGAGTGGTACTAGTAATTTCATTGATAATGACAGATGTATCTGTCTGCCCAGATAAACGCATACTCATCTGAGTTGCATATGATAACTCCTCAACATATCTACTAACATGTAACTCTTGAGTCTTCTTCCGTTTTTTTCTTTCGGCACATTCTGAAAACGCCTGAGCTGGCCGTCCCACATTTTTAACAACTGGCAAATTCACATAATAGTTATTTTTCAGAGCCCTCTAGCCATATAGAATTCTTTTTAAGGAATCTATGTTCTGACCTGTTAACTTCCACCCATCTGTTCTAAAATTTTGAAAAGAAAACTGCTAATGTATGGAGAAGGTTTGGCAACTTATTTTCGGGGTACTTCGTAAGTTCAGAAATGACTTTTGTAAGATATTCTAACTTCTCCTATATAGTATTCTTATTCGACCATATAATTAGACCATGTAATTTCCTTCTTGATATATAAATAAAACTGGTATCAGCAGGAACAGCTAAAAAAACAAGTCGGGCATTAATTGCGCTTTTATAAAAAAAAAATATAAAAAATTAAAATTAATTTAGTGGAGAAGTGTGGAGAACTTTTTAAAAATTAATTTAGATGCATTAATTTTAACGAATTTCTCTAAACTCTCCAAACAATATTTATGAAAGATAAAAATTGATATAATATGAAATTTAGTTACTTACAACATGAGGAACTATCTGTATTAGTTTGGTTTAAAAATCACAAATACACAGTGTTCGGGAAGCACTTAAAGAGAACTATTGATAGGAACTCTTTGAAAGTTAGTATGAGAATGCGGACTTTGGAGCTTGCTGGTGCATTCCATAACATGTCGAGGTGCATGTCGATGTCTGCTTGAGATCCACCAACCCCTGCTGTGTTCAGACGTCAGTAAGAACATTCAAAAGGGAACATCTAATTTTAGGGTTTATACCAGATTTTAGGGCGTTCTGCCCCACCCCGCGGCCGTACAGACCACGCGAATATCATTATTTTCACTTCCCTTGATACACCTCTCTTTCTTTCTTTCTTTCTTCCCACATTTTCCTCATTCTTTCCGATTGTTCATTCCTTCTTTCTTCGGTTCACGCCACTCCTTTTCTAGCATCTCTCTCTCCCATAAGGACCTTAATTTCTTTTAGTCTTCTCCCATAGTCATCCCTATCGAAACAGTCTTGGTCTGTTATTTTCAGTCTCTCAGTTTCTTTCCTCGTCTGTTTGATGTACCCCCAGCACTCTTGTATCCTCTCATTTTATAGAAGATTTCTCTATTTAATCTTTGTGGATGCATCCTCACCATATGTCCGTAGAACCTAAATCTTCTTATTCTTATGTCCGTTTCCAAATCATTTACCTCTCTGTATATTTCCTTATTTGGTCTCAACCTATAGCCTTCCTGTGTCTTCTTTGGGCCGCAAATTCTTCTTAGTATTCTTCTTACTATCCCTAACATTTTCCTTAGGCTAGGGAGGGAAGCGGTTTCCATTCCGTTCAGTATCACCGGTTTGACGACCGTATTGTAGTGTCATCTTCGCGTTTGTTGACAGGCTCCTTTTATTATATAATTTGCTTGTCGCGAAGCTTAGTCTTTCCAATTTAGTTATTTTCTCTTTTATGCTTTCTTTCTCCGACCCATTACTACATATAATTTCCCCCAGGTACTTGAATTTATTTGTTACTTTTATTCTCCCGTACTTTGTCTCTACTATTTTCTTTTGAAAGTTTCTATCTGTAGTCATTAATTCCGTTTTCTCAAACGATATCTGTAAACCCGTCTTTTCAGCTATTTCCTTTAAAGTGTTTAACTGCTCTATTGCTTCGCTTCCAGTCTCCGCCATTAGGGCCAGATCGTCTGCGTATGCCAGGCATCTTACTTTGATGTGCTTATTTTAGCCTCTATCGTTGCACCAGTATCGTTGCTCTTCCACATTTCCTTCATGATTTTGTCTAAGACTACGTTAAACAGTACAGGGGGAGAGGCCTGTCTGAGTCCTGTTCTTATTTGGAAGAGCTTACTGATGGATCCCTGAAACTTAATCTCTGAAAAATAAATATAATTTGTTATTGTATTTTTTAGCTTTTAACATAAAAATGAACAATCCCATATTACTGACAAATAAAAACCTCGTTGGAAATTAGAAACAGAGCCAAAGATGTATGCCATCTAACGCCCAGTGATGTTACAAGAACCTTAGCGCTCGGCGAAGGGTTGATTTGTAAATGTGGTAAAATAGAAATTTATTTGCCTATATAACGATTTAACTGATATAATACCCTAGTAGTGGAACTAGAGCAAAGCTTGAAGTGCAAGTTCACCACTAATCACTGCTATACTGTACGTATATTGATCGATAACGTTAATTCTGTTCAAGTTGTTATCGTTAGACATCTAGCTTATAATAAATGTGTGTTTTAAATTGAGTTTCTAAACGATATTTGCAGTGTCAAGTTGCAGTGGGTAAGACACAAGACTCTTAACTTCTGGGCTCGAGTTCCAGTCCGGTTGTGGAAGATAATTTGATAATTGTATTATATCAGCCGTGGATGGACTCTGGCGTGGAGAAGTTAGGAAGACCAGCGGCGATTTTGTTGTACTTCCGCCCACAGGCATGGTAAAAAAAAAAAAAAACTCGAAATATTTTTTTTAATTTCTGTGTACTTAATAGAATTGTTTTTTTATACTTGAAATTTCGTTTGAATATAAAAAAATAATTTCACTCAAATTTAGAATGACCGAAATCGCCGTTCCAGACCAGTGCTTAGTCTATCAGTTTTAAATCCGCCACTAAGGAGGACAACGGAAAGATTGAAACTGTAATCTAGAGAAAACGCAAGAAAATGAAAACTCCCCATATTGTCGCATTTTAAAGAAGGGTCTTCTAAGTGTCGTCTTTGAAGAAGAGAAAATGTGAGTCTTAGAAGATTGTGAGGCTCAAAGTAAGGCTCGGATGTTTAATATGACGTCAGTCCTGAGTAGTTTACCAAGTTGATCTGCGTGGGCGGTTTTCTATTTTTAGTTATTATTTCTTCTGTAAGTTGTTATAATAGCAGAGCAAAAAATAAACCAACAGGAGAAATAAAATAATTGTTAAGATTTAAATCAGAAGTCACATCAAAATCAATTAGAATCCAGAAATACACAAAAGTCCAAAACCATAAACAATCTCATGTTTTAAAGAATATGGGAGTAGTTGTTGTTTCTAGTTGATGTGATCTTATTGTTTCTGTCCCGATGATTCCTGAATTGGCAAAATGTCGACTGGTTAGTCATTTATTGGTATTTTAGAGACTCTAAGATTCGTTTGTGGAATTTTCTATTTATATACTAACGCTATAACAATCAGAAGCAGAAACTGCCATTTCAAAATTTTTCTTAGTCTTATTGAAAACTTAGTCTTATTTAATACCTGATTTCGTAATCAGTATATTGATACTAACGTTATTTCCATAAAAAGTCTGTTGATAGTTGATAATTCAATATCTGATCTGTTTGATATTTAATATGCTTGAACTTTAAATACAATATTTAAATAATGACGCAATTCCCTGTTTACTCATCGGTATTCAGGATCCGTTCTTCTTCATAATTTTGTTTTCAGAAGGTAAAAGGCAGTCAATAGAGGCTTCACTTCAGCGGGTTTTGTTGCTAATTCAGCGTGACCCCAAGAAAACCTTTTAACCCGCTGTTGGGAATGAGGTTACTTCTTTTATTCCGGATGTGGTCCCACACAACGTTTTTCCAAAGCACTCCAGCTAAATAAATCCTGCGACTAAAAGGTTCCATTCTACTTCATTTCATACATAATCTAACCTTATAACCAATTTCTAAATATATAAATTGTTGCTTGCACTTATCTATATATGAAGTATATAGTAAAGAAAATATTGCGATTGCGAATTCGAATTGTCAACGGAAATACAAGATTTAAGGTCCCCTGAGTCCAAAAAATAACTTTCGGATAATGTGTGTGTGTTTGTGCAGGTGATAAGTCTAGCTCCAAAACTATTAGTTTTACGAAACTGAAATTCCTTATATAAGGTAGGTATAATAAGGCTGTGGTGTTTCAGAAACTTTTATGCCAAAATCAACTTACCAGAAGTACCACTTTATATCATCGATTTTGTACAGTTTTACAATTTTCTCGAAAAAGGTTCCAACGATTTTGATCAAACTCGTACTGCAAATGTACAATTAAATGTCCTTTAATATCAGCTAGTTCTTATCCTCATTGAAGTAGTCAGACATGGCTTAAATGCCGAATTTTCAAAATGGTCTCCACTGTAGTTCCATTTATTATGTTAATTTTAAATAATCAACCGTCTCTCATTGTTAGTAGCAATGAAAAAATTGATAAACGTAAACTAAGAAGGAATTTGGTAATTAACTAAAGGAGAAATATTTTTCCACGATGAAAACAAATTTCCGAAAAGAAGCGAAGTAATACTCGTATATGTTTAATGTACCATTGGTAAGATAAATATTTTAGAAAAAATAATGTTTAACATATAAAGTCGTAGAAGGTATAATAGCAGAGCAAAAAATAAACCAACAGGAGAAATAAAATAATTGTTAAGATTTAAATCAGAAGTCACATCAAAATCAATTAGAATCCAGAAATACACAAAAGTCCAAAACCATAAACAATCTCATGTTTTAAAGAATATGGGAGTAGTTGTTGTTTCTAGTTGATGTGATCTTATTGTTTCTGTCCCGATGATTCCTGAATTGGCAAAATGTCGACTGGTTAGTCATTTATTGGTATTTTAGAGACTCTAAGATTCGTTTGTGGAATTTTCTATTTATATACTAACGCTATAACAATCAGAAGCAGAAACTGCCATTTCAAAATTTTTCTTAGTCTTATTGAAAACTTAGTCTTATTTAATACCTGATTTCGTAATCAGTATATTGATACTAACGTTATTTCCATAAAAAGTCTGTTGATAGTTGATAATTCAATATCTGATCTGTTTGATATTTAATATGCTTGAACTTTAAATACAATATTTAAATAATGACGCAATTCCCTGTTTACTCATCGGTATTCAGGATCCGTTCTTCTTCATAATTTTGTTTTCAGAAGGTAAAAGGCAGTCAATAGAGGCTTCACTTCAGCGGGTTTTGTTGCTAATTCAGCGTGACCCCAAGAAAACCTTTTAACCCGCTGTTGGGAATGAGGTTACTTCTTTTATTCCGGATGTGGTCCCACACAACGTTTTTCCAAAGCACTCCAGCTAAATAAATCCTGCGACTAAAAGGTTCCATTCTACTTCATTTCATACATAATCTAACCTTATAACCAATTTCTAAATATATAAATTGTTGCTTGCACTTATCTATATATGAAGTATATAGTAAAGAAAATATTGCGATTGCGAATTCGAATTGTCAACGGAAATACAAGATTTAAGGTCCCCTGAGTCCAAAAAATAACTTTCGGATAATGTGTGTGTGTTTGTGCAGGTGATAAGTCTAGCTCCAAAACTATTAGTTTTACGAAACTGAAATTCCTTATATAAGGTAGGTATAATAAGGCTGTGGTGTTTCAGAAACTTTTATGCCAAAATCAACTTACCAGAAGTACCACTTTATATCATCGATTTTGTACAGTTTTACAATTTTCTCGAAAAAGGTTCCAACGATTTTGATCAAACTCGTACTGCAAATGTACAATTAAATGTCCTTTAATATCAGCTAGTTCTTATCCTCATTGAAGTAGTCAGACATGGCTTAAATGCCGAATTTTCAAAATGGTCTCCACTGTAGTTCCATTTATTATGTTAATTTTAAATAATCAACCGTCTCTCATTGTTAGTAGCAATGAAAAAATTGATAAACGTAAACTAAGAAGGAATTTGGTAATTAACTAAAGGAGAAATATTTTTCCACGATGAAAACAAATTTCCGAAAAGAAGCGAAGTAATACTCGTATATGTTTAATGTACCATTGGTAAGATAAATATTTTAGAAAAAATAATGTTTAACATATAAAGTCGTAGAAGGTAATGGAGAGTGAAAAAAAATATGCTATTGAAACCATGGATAGAATAAAAAAAATATTTCTTATTCAAAATTATTAATGGTTCTTCACAGACGAACATGCTGTTGACATGTTTACTTTGACTAATCCTTTAATTTATCGTGACTTTAGTTGGTTTTATGGGGTCATTTACATTTTTAAAATGCACGTACAATGCCAGAAGAAAAAATCGTGATTCGCGGTCTTTTGAAACATTACTGGAAAAAATGGTTTAAGCGCTAAGGCAGCCGCCGAAGAAATTTTTGCCATAGAAGGAGAGTCAATTATCCATCGAAATACTGCCGCACTTTGGTTCAGGCGTTTCAACTATGGAAATAAGAGCCTTGCAGTTGAATTCAGATTAGGTCGTCCATCGGTCGTTGATGATGACGTTCTTCTTGAATGTGTGAACCAGGACCTTTACTGTGAACAACTATTATAACAACCACTTACTGTGAGTTTATGCAGTTTTGAGTGCAAAGTACCGCGCTTTGGTCAACAGGAACCAAGCCATTTTGCAACACGACAATGTCCCCTGCACATCGTACTCGTTTGACCAACAATAAAATATCGGACTGCAAGGAGTAACCGGTTTGCCTCATTCTGCGGATAGCCAAGATATTGCACCATCAGATTATGGTTTGTTCAGATCAATGGCTCATTTTTTAAAAGGTCGGATCTTTGATAATTACGATGACGTAAAAATTGAAGTGAAAAGTTCTTTGCCTTGGCATCAAATCCAATTACCGGCAGAAAGATGAGTGAAAAAAAGGACTTTTTTAACAACAAAGTATGATAACATCTTATACGAGAATCAATAAGTAAAAAAAGAAAACTGGCTTCGCCGATCAACTTGGTAAAATACTAAGGACTGGCCTTTATATAGAATGGTAAGGACCTCTCACGTTAAACATAGTAGCCTTACTTTGAAAAAGCTTCTGAGAATCCTATTCTCTCTACTTCAAATACAATTCTCAATAAAACTGAGCCATCAACTGAATACATACTGCAATGTATTGAGAGTACTGGGATTGAAGGAAATCATTATGATTAAATAATAGTAATTAGAATATGGATAAATTAAATAATGATGCCTCCTGGTTGAATCAATATTAACATGAATAAATTTCATTTTCAAACAAAGAAAAGTGGGTCTCTACCTGGAAGGCGGGGGGAGGGGGGAGGTCAGTTCGAGGGTACCTCTTAAGAGAAGCGAAAGTAAGAGCACCATAAAACTAGAGATAAGCCCCGGTCGACATGGTGTAATAAACATGCCGACCAAGGATACTACGAACAATAAAGGAAAAAAGGTTAAACATTTCAAACACAAAAATTTCCAAAAATTCTTGTTGGCATCAACCAATGAGATGGCCCAAAAGGAGAGGATAGTTCTTGGGAGAAGATGGAGGAGTTTAGTTCTTGAGCTAGAAGAGAGAAGACGGAGATGGTACAGTGGAGCAGTCCATCGATAGACTAAGTTCGAGCTAGAGGCTACTGCAGGAGAGAGAAACCTAGACCATTGAGCACCGAGTGTCGAAGGCAACTATAAGTTCTAGCTCTTTCATTCATTGTGTACATCAATGTCTAATATTATGTGGCATCCGAATAATATTTAAAATAAACTAGAGTTCTCCCAGTGTTCTCAAATACATATATTACAATCCATAGATTTTTACAATGAGAATAATTTAGATTGTAAATTAGTAAACCAGTAGTTTAATTGATAACGCAACTTAAATAAAGTACAATCTTCATTCAAAATCTACTATTCTATTAACTCTGCATACCATTATATAGTTTAATTAAGTGAAATGGTGAACACGACACCCTTGGAAAGGATTTCCAATGGTAGCAATAATATCCCAAACTAGTGACCATAGCAGGGGGGTCTGTGGTTTCTAGCCTTTTATGTTAATCTATAGTTTGATTGATCGGCTCCCTTCTGGAACCGATGCAAATAGAGAATAAATTAGATAAGTAAATTAAGTAAATGTGGAACCCCCTGCTTTTCTGGAACACCCACCTGCCTTAGAAAAGCAGTTTGCCAGAAACATAGCAATACACTTACTTATTGAAACCTATTAAAACATACAATGACCCCAATTATGTTATATTATTAAACAAGATAAAACAAGAATTTTTTACTAGGACACCAAACCATTGCCTTTTAGACATACCTACATACTTTAAATAAAATTAAACATACCCGGGAAAGGTTATAGGTTATTAATGCCCAAATTAAACAATGAAATAAAACATAAAGATAAGTAAATTTATTTTTAACCTAAGAAGATATTTCTCCTATTTTCTCTTTTAGTTAATTTTCAAATTCGTTCATAGTTTATATTTTTATTGATAGTAACAATGAGAAATAGTCAATTAGTTTAAGCAAACAAAATTAAAGTATAGATATATAGATACTATGGAGGAAGCCATTTTAAAAATTCGTCATTTAACTCCTGTCAGACAATGTTAGTGAGGATAAAACCTAGCTTATATTAATAAGCATTTAATTGTGCATTGGTATAACGAGGTCGATCAAAATAATTCTTACGAGAAAATTGTAAAGATGTGTAAAATCGATAATGTAAATGGTACTTATAGTCGATTTCGGCGTAAGAGTTGCTGTGTCATCAAAGTCTTATGCAAAAATTATATACGGAATTTAAGTTTCGAAGAACATTCTGTTCTTGAGCTACACACGCAGACCATTTTGCAAGACTTGGTTATTCGAACTGACTCAGAGATCCATACAAAACGTGGATTCGGAATTTTTCGCGATCGCAATACTTTGTCTTACGTTCCAGTTGAAAATACTGCGAATTATTATACGATCTTCATGCTACTTCATTAACTAAGTACCGCGCACGAACTTACATATACCAGCCACCATACAAGATCACATTAAAACAAGTTTCGCTCTTGCGAAACATGGCCACAATAAATATCTCTGACGGAACCGGAGGATAGAAAGAAGCTGGTTGAGACAGCTCCTAATTTATCTTATCTAAATTCTCCTTATCTAATTCTTTATTAGAATTAAGTCAAAAGAATGTACAAATGGGCACTGGTCTCCATCATTCCTCACATTGTATTGTTATATTTGTATGCCATTCAGCACATTTACTGATTGTCTTAAATAATATAAAAATATAATTAAAAAAATGTGAAGTTGTTAACTTTATTAAACTTTAGATAATTATGCTCTAATAAGCGAAATGAAAATGGGATTGGAGAACAATAGTTATATTAATAACTTTGCCCAATCAATCCTTTGCACTCCAGCTTAGTGGCACATTTAGTATACCAACAACAAGTATCAAGTGTTCTTTAACCTTATATAAGGATGGCTGCAATAAAGCATAACATTAATACAAAAGTAATCAAGTACAACATATTAATTATACTAAAAATATTTTCCCACCTTGAAAACAAATTTCCAAAAATAAGCGAAATAATAAAGACCGTTTATAAGCTAAAGATTTTAGATAAAATAATATTTAACATATAAAGTCGTAGAAGGTAATGGAGAGTGAAAAAAAAATTGTATAGGTCTGAAACGTTTCTTGATTAGAGAATCAAGAAACATTTCAAACCTATACAATTAATAAAACTGTAAATAAACTATATTATTGAGAAAAAAAAAGAAAAATAGGCATGAAGCCAAAACTATATATAAAACTATACCAGAGTATTTGCTATTTGTTAATTGGAGCATCAACAACAGTTCGTTAGGCCAATGATCCCAAGTTCCCTCGTCGGTATCTGAAGAAAATGGCAACGGAGAGGAAACTTGTTTTAGGAAGAAGAAAAAAGAATTGGAAGTCAGGAGTTCATTTAACTTCTTCTCGAACACAATGTTTTTCTCAACTTAATTGGAATCAAGTGGTTTGAGAACAAAATAAAACCATCTTCCAAACAACTTTTTGCTTTTAGCAATGCCTATTTCTTATCACAATCTTAATACTTAGGTTTTCAAAATCATCGGTATTATAATCCAATACACACCTTTGTGACCACAATGGTAACCAGTGGTATTCAAGAACAATTACTAATGCACAAACTTTACTTAAGCATGACCAATTGGCAGTTAAAGTATAGTCGATATGTTAATATACTTATAATATTTGATTGGAAAGGATGGAATGTCAAATTTGTTAATCTTGATGAAATGATTAAATAGAAAAACCATCTCATGTTCACAAACACCAAAACAATGGGTATTAAACTAATTATAAAATTGAAAAAGGCAGAAATCTAATTACAATAGATGAATTTATTCTTTTCATTGAGTTTCTTGAGTCAAGAAGTAAAAAGTTTACCCATCAGAGGTTTCCGCTTTTCTTTTTTTTCCCAATTAGAAAATAATCAAACTTTTACCTACACTATACAACAGGTACAGAAAATACCCTTGAAAAATAGATACCGAACTATTTTAATAATCGGAAGTTCACTGTACTTAAGAAAAGACCTAAAATTTTCGCTCATTTCTCATTCAGTGCTAAATTTATTGAAAACTACCAATTGCGCGAAAAACATCTGTATCTTTATCGCGAACTTTTTTAAAAGTAAAGCAACTTAACCAAAATTGGAGGCCAAATAGAACTTTAGATAGCTTCCGACATAAAGATTTTAAAAAGTACAATTTTTTTTTTTTCAAAACGTGAAATCCGTTCATACCTACCTATTGCCCTTGAGTATGGCCGCTTGTATTATTTTTCCATTAAAAAAAATATTGAGACTATTGCACGGACCTTTTTCTGCTCAGGGATCGACAAATTTCATGAAAAAATGAAAAAAAAAGTTCCAGCCCTTGTCACTTGTCAACAGGAGAGAAGATTTTCTGAGGGGAAGATTTTGGAGAAAGTATATACATTTGTTTATTTATGTTTTTGTAGTCTGCTGATTACGGATTTCAATACGCACTTATTCTAAAGGGGTCTAGTCAAATGGGGACCAGAAATATATTTCAGTGGAGAGTTCGGAAAAGTTCTGCCAACTTGCTCATTTATGTTTTTTAATTTAAAAGTTAATGAATTTCTACTTTGTTACATCGAATTTTTCCCAGAAGTATAAAAAAATAAATTCTTTTTTTGTTGTCTGTTTGCTTGAAAATCATGTATTAATGGAATAAACTCTAGTAATGATTATATACCAGATTATAGAAGGATAAATTATTTCCAATTTTTATTCTAATGATTTTTTTGTTTTGCTGCTTCATTTTCAAGCCAGTGCATTTCGAAGCCCTACTTCAGGGATAACTTTAAAAAAATTACATGATCTGAAATTGAAGTTCTACCACATCCATCTTATTCACCTGACGTCTCTAACTAACATTTTTTCAGAGCGCTATTAAAATATATTCCATAACAAAAACTAGATAAAATATTAATTTCCCAAGTTTATTAATTTAAAGGCAAAAAGTTTCATTGAACAAGGGATAAAATGTTGGGCGTTGGAAGAAACGTATTAAAGCAGATAATTTGTTCAAAGTTTGTTATTCTTTCATTTGTCTCATACTCTAGGAACTGATATTTCACATTTTTCAAACCCGATGCCACGTGAAATTTTTCATGAAGAACACCAGTATAAGACAGAAATCAAAATAGCAGAAAAGACGCTAAAAGAATTGCCAGAATTTGATGTCATCTTCACCAGAGCAACATGTTGCAGATTTTGAGAAATATTTATTTTATTTTTTTAATTGGAGTTTGAAAACGGAATTTATAAGTATCCATAGACGTTAAATCAAAATATTTGAAATTTTACTATAAGACTGGTCACAATATTTTGTAATCTATAAAGGCAGATATAATTTTGTTAATTTTTATTTGAATCTATATTATACATTTAGATTTGTTTTCGAAATCGTATAATACGCCTTTCTGGAATGTGAAACGTTTAATGAAAATAAATATGAGGTCGCCTTATAACAAAAAAATAGATATCTATAATATATATGGATTTTTAGATAATAATACTATAAATTAATTCTTCAATAGTATATTTATGAAATATAAATAGGAATAATAAAATAACTTTCAAATAATACAACTGAACTGGGTAATATGTATAACTTTCGACAGTGCAATATTACATGGTAGAATATTGAACTGTTAATAGACAAAGTTTTCACTATGCCGTGTCTAGAGAGGATAATGTAATAACTTCAGAACGCCAGCCCAGAAATTGATTCTCCCTAACCTGCTCTTCGACTTCCATTCATTTTAAATAACTTATATATAAAATTTAATGCAAATTATTCTCATTAGTAGAATTTTATATAGAGGTTTTATATAATTCTTATTGGAAAATTTGTTTGTAAATATATAAACTTTTGTATAAATGTATAAACTTATACCTTAAATTACAGCTACAAGAATATTATTTTGAAAATTTTTGTTTACGGTAGCTTTATGGTGAAGTAAAATGTTGATTTCTTATTTATGCATTGTGTGCAGAAAATTTCCAAAACATATCACCATTTTTCGCAAGGGACCGTAATTTCATAAACAATTTTTTGCATCAGTAGAGCTTTAGGTAGGTCCCTTTCCAAAGGGACCTACAAACGATCATCATGGTTGGTAGAGAGGAATGTTGAACCTTTGTAGGTTGGTTGGTGGTTGAGGCCCATATTGGACCACCGGTTTAAGTAAAATCAAACAAGGTTAGATATCTGATGGGCGGGACCGAATTCATCCAATCGTGTTGAAGAGCCTTTAGCAGTTTTGGTAAAACACATGTTAAGGGGTCCACAGACGTCAAACATGATCGGTCAACATGCTTGTCTAAAATCCATAGTGACCAATCACGCGTTGGTCTAGCATAGGCCTTTTGCATAAAGTTGGCCGACACTGCTACCGGCACTTCAACATGATTTGATGAATTAGGTCCCGCTCACCAGATATCTAACATTGTTGGATTTTACTTCACGCGTTGGTCTAACATAGGCCTCAGCCACCAAACTGCCAACAGATGTCCAACATTGCTTTCCACCAACCATGTTGATCGTTTGTAGGCCCCTTAAGAAAGTCAACCTAACTTTTTTTTGTATTAAATATCAATTTGGAAAGATCGAGACGGTTAGTCGATGTATTCCAAATAGAGTGTTATGATCAAAAGTCAAATCTAAGCTTTACTAAGTCAAAGTTACAATAAAGTGGCGACGAGGATAAAACAGAATTTTTTAACCTACTCAGCTTCATACTGTGAGTATCTTGTATGATATTACCTAAATTGCATTCTATCGACCTGGGCCCAGATTTGAAATCTATTTTGGCTACTATAACCTCTGTATTGTAACAAAACAGTGCAATCCATTAGTTTATGAAGGCAAGCAAGCGCATCAACCAGTCCATTTTGTCTAGAATTTCTAGAACTATGACGAATCAAAAGAAAACTTCCGTCAATCAAGCAAACGATTCGAGAATTGGTTTAATTCGAAAGGCATTCAAAATGTAGAAGGAAGGACTGAGGAAAACGATTTTGAAACAAAAGGCAAAGATAGAAGAAAATATTGAAGAAATGAAACTGCAACTTGAAACATGAAAAAAAATAAGTAGCCAAAAAAGAAGTGATAGCAAAAATAAAGGAAAAATAAATTAAAGAAGGAAATCCTTAGGCCAATGAAAGGGTAGCTGAAAAGCATTTAAGCAAAGATGATAGTATTTATAAAGAAGAAGAAGAACCTCGTGATTATGGAGAAGAAGATTAAATTGAAGAACGGGAGGAAGCAAAACATCATGACGAAGTTTCAAAAGCTACTGATAAAAAAAAAATTCATGAATAGTTATGACAATGAAGATGAAGATTTCTTCACAAATCAACTTTACTTAATGAGGGGATGACGAAAAACTGATGGCTGGTGAAGTAGGTCTTTTGACAAAAGACGAGAAATATTTGAAAAAGCGTGTCCTCAGCAGTCTCACATCCTCGAAGTAAGCAGAAACAGGACAGGAGCAGCAGATGATGTCCGAGTTACTGATTACCAGCCCGGATAAAGCAGCAGACGACAAAGACAAAAACAGTAACATCAAGTTAGCCTTTCCTATATTGCCCGTACCACTGATCTCCTATATCACACGTTTTCTCTAAGCATGGAATGTTGTTGACTGCTAAAGTTGTCACAAATTGATCCCTTGGAATGGAAAGGTTCCAACTAACACTTCATATGTTTTTTTTGTAAATTGATGTTAAAGTTTCATCAACTCATTAATCAGTTATCTATCCATCTAAAGTCGTGATTTTTTGATATGGTACTAGTGTTGGGCGCTATTTAATACATCTTTATTCCAATCATTTATTCAATAATTATTTAATAATTTTTTGGTCATGAATATTTTTTTCAATAAGCAAGTTAATGACAATTTATTAATTATTCATTATTCGTTATTCATGTCAAATAAACCAATGAATAATCAAATGCTTATTTTTGTCTGGAGCTATATTCTTAACTAGAAATGGCCAGTACTCAAATACTTATCATGATTTGAGTACTTCTCAAAGAAATAAGTACTCATTACCCATCAGCGGGTTATCCAAACCGTAGATTTTGAATGTACTATCGATTTTAAGATCCCGCAATCGCGTAACGATTAATTTTAACTTTTCAGATTTCTTAGATATAAAGTTTCATTATTATGTTTCGGGGCATTCCTCTGAGATCTAGAATAAAACAATCAAAGTAGTTTTTAATAAGAAGAGAGCAACTCTATGGAGTTCCCTCTCCCTATATGATAGTCCAAAACAAATACTAGAGAAGTGTTCTGATTTCAGAAGAGCTTTATCATTTAAAGAAATATTCAATGACAATGAATTTTGTGTTTTTTATTTTCAATAATGAACCTTTGTAATAGACTATGACAAAAATAATTACATTCCAAAATTTTTAGCTTGTTCAGAGCAGTTATCACAAGCCATTGATATATTGCGGGGAGATTAAAATGTTTATTATGTATAAAATTAAAATGATGCTCCCTTGCTATCTTGTTATGAGAAGAAAGCTAAACGAGCTACTTCAGAAAGACCGGAGATATTATTGGCCAATTGTTCAGTGTCTTTTAACTAGCCTCACTACACGGTTTGATGAATTTTATAATTTCACCATTCCAAAATGAAACTATAGCTGTTTTATCACATCAAAAATTTAAAAATTAGTGGTCCCATTGTATATATTCATTCATATTACTTTAGACAAAATAAGATACTTTGGCAATTGAAAAATGCCTTAATAACCTAAATGAACATTGAAATGGACTTACCACATAATGTCAATAACTCCAAATGACTTCAAAATTGAATGCTTTTTTTGATTCCAAGTTGGATAAGTCATCTGGGTCCACGAGCAATGTGGAGATCGGAGCAGAATTATAAATTTGGCAGTATCATTGCAGTCCTGTAGAGAATGCGAGTATGTTAAATAATTATAAACATATTAGGAAATTGTTCGCCATGTTTAATTATCCATTACCATCATCAGAACCAGTTGAAAGTATATTTTTTTTTTTTTTTTTTTGGTGGGGGAGATTTCAAGTATTACTAATAATCCAAGAGCTAATAGGTTTGTAGATGATTTAGGAGTGGTACTCGAGGCGATTTTCAAATAAAGTTTGAATAAAAAATAAAATTTGTATAACAAACAAAATTTGTGAAGTAACAAGTATAAATTTATATATATATATATATATATATATATATATATATATATATATATATATATATATAAATTATACAAACAGGTTCATAAATTGTTAACAAAAACAGAAAAAATACAAAAATTTATTTCTATTTTCCTCCTTTTGAATAGTATTGAATACTAAAAATGTTTAGAATGCACATGATTTCTGATAAATTAAATTTCATTCAAGACATTTATTTTTATTCAAATATTTTTTTATTTTAATTATTATTTTTATCCAACTATTTTTTTCCGTGTTTTTTGTATTCGAATAATTTTCTTTTAAATTAATTCGAATATTTTTTGTATTCGAATAATTTTCTTTTATTCGATTTTATTTTTTATTGAATAGGTTTTTTTTATTCGAATATTTTCTTGTATTCGAATAATTTTTTCTCTATTTCAATTTTTTTTTTATTCTAATAGTTATTTTATTTGATTACTGGTTAAAGAATGATGAATGAATTAATTAGTGAATGAATAATAGAATAACGAATAAATTGGTCATTCGTTATCCTTGAGTAAAATAAAATAAAATATTTATTATTTATTAATTATTTTTTTAACAAAATTTACAACTACTGTATGATACTAATCGATGAATTGCAGAATGAACTGAAAAGAACATTTACAAAAACATAATAATACAATGGCAACATAACTGCGTTAACCTTTCCCCTACCCCATTATTTGTAAAACTGCAGCTGTAAACAGCTTATGAAAACTACAAGAAATTGGTATCTGATCATGCGTTTTTGTAATTTGGCTATTTCTCCCACATATTCCACTATTACATACGCTCTACTTGCAACAAAAGTCAGGTAGAATCATGCCACACTAACAAATCATTTTCTTCGATTTTGTCAGTAGGAACCTTGTCATTCCAAATGGTCGAAATGCTTAAACTCCTGGAGCAATATTATTACTTTTATTACTTTTACATTAATATTACTCTTTTGCAACAATGGCATCATTTGATGGCTTGAATTTGACAGAGCTTATCTTCTGTAGAAGATATACCTAATATGTACCTATGTTCTAGACTTGGGACTAAGATAGCTGTTGAAGATCATAAGAAAATTGATAAAAGAAAAAGGCTTGAAAGGACCATCGAAAGGAAGCAGAAAAATAAGACTATTGGGCTGAAAAGGAAAAGAGAAAGAGGTGTTACATTCATTGTTTTCTTTCTAAAGGTCCTAGTGACGGTAAACGTGGTTGATGGAGAGCAATCTTGAACATCTGTAGATAATTTGGTGGATGAGACCCATGTTGAATCAAAGATTGAATTAAAATCAAACAAGGTTGGATCTGGTCGGGAGGGTCCAATTCATCCAACCCTGTTGAATTGTCTATGGCAGTGTTGAAATACTTATATTTCTAATTATCATTTTTGACAAAAAGTTAAAACGCTATTCTCAACGATCCATGAATAAAAACCAAAGAGGCGTTAATATTCCGAATTATTCATTCATAATGAATAAAAAGTGAACTCAGGCAGTGAGCCTCATTACTCAATCATTCTGTAGCTCCGAGGATTCGGCTGAAATTGAATTTCAAATAATGTGGACAACGAGCAACATTGGAATACCTGGCGGTGCATTCATTAACCGATGCAAAGCAGGCCATATTAATTTATGCTTATGATATTTAGCAGATATTACAAAATTTGTGTTGCAACAGTCCCAAATGACGACCAATCGACTAATCGCCTATGTTAAAAGCCTAACGATTTACCGAGCAATAAAAGTTCCACGTTGAGAGTTGATTAAACACATTTAATTGCATTCGTTATTTATGAGGAATATTATCATTCGTTTATTTAGTTGTTTTAATTAAAGTTTAATTTTGATTTAGAAAAACAAAATAATTTAGATGAAATTTTAATTGCAATGAATAAAATATGTAAGGTATAATGTTTTTAATAAATAGATTGGATTCTGATGATAAGGGAAACACCTCGAAATGTTGGTGCTAAATGTATTTAACATAATAAAGCTCTAATGAAGAAATTGTTCACATATACCTTAAATAAATAGGAATATACATAAATTATTTGAAATTATCATCTAAGTATATAGTTCTTTAAAAATATTTAGTGAAATAAAATTAAGGTTTTTTTTTTCCCCCTCTCCCATAGGGTAATCGTGCAGTTGTAAATTTTTACGGACTCCATGCTACTATTTGTATATTACCTGTATAGTAATATTTTAGTAACATTTGGAAAGATCATCCATTATTAAGAAATTATAATTTTAAAAATAAATATTTCAATACAATAAATAATTTATTCTGTACGAAGAAAAGCAAGAGGCAAATGAACAAAATATTAAATTAAATAAAAAGATAAAAATAATAAAATTAAATAAATAACTAAAATAAAAAGTAAGAATATATAACAAAACATTGAATATTAAACTAAACTTGAACAAATTGACTATTAAACTAAATAATCCAATTGAGTAATATTTAAAGTACAACAATTTTGCAATTATACTAAATATTGCAGACAAATAATATGCAAAATACAAAAATATATAATAATATGACGGGAGTGAAATATAGAAGGTTATCACCGCACAGGTGGCAGGGAGCGAAGAGGTTTAAAAAGGATTTGCCATTGTCGCAATTATTTCTAATATTTTAATTCTTCTTTATACTAATTTGATACTCATTTTCAGTTATTATTTATTTTCTATGCTATGATTTTACAATTAGTTTTTCATATCTTTCAGAGACAAATCCGTTAGAAACCTCTCGCCGACTGTTGTCTTTGGTGTGCTGTAGCGTGGTTGGCTTTGTGCTGTTATCTAAAATTTCTTTTCTGATTGCTTTTATTGCTTTTTCTCGTCCTGGAACTGTTTGGCTTTTACATTCGTTTTACGATCTGGTAATAAAGAACTGTGGAGAGAATAAGGTGTTATAATTTATAATCTCCCTAATAACACCAAAATAATAATAATAATATGCAAAACAATAACATATAAAATACAATTAAATAATACAGACAATGAGAGGAATAGTAAATCAGTATAAAATTAAGTAGTAAGTGAAAAGAATAAATAACGATAATAGCAAATAAATAACAAAACAAAAAAGAATTAAATAAAATAAAAAATAATAATAACTTAAACCACCAGAAACAAAAGATGGTAGAAGTCAAGGTTTGAATATTGTGTAAACCTTAATTCCAGATTGATTGAGGCGGCAAATATTCCTTCTGATATTTGGCGAACAGAATTTTTTCAGGGATAGGTCAAGTTTACCCTACATCATGATCTTCTTAATTAAGTTTGCTCTGTTGTTTTCTCTTAAGTTACATTGGAATAAGATGTGTTGGAATGCTTGCGGGGTCTGCCTGTTACAGTCACAAGTGTCTGTATTGTTTAGGTGGAAGCCTTTCAGATTAACTTTTAGTTTGTCCATGTTCCGTTAGCAATCGTCTTAGTTTGTAATAAGTACTTTTTACTTTACAAAACCACGAGGTTTTGAAGTGTGATGTTTGGAATGTACTTGTGCGAGGGTCGTCCTTTTGTAAATGTTTTCCAGTCTTTGTCCCATTCAGTCAGTGAGTCCACTTTGATACTTTCTTAATGAATGAGAGAGGCACTCTGCTGTAAATAATTGGTAATCGTGGATCATGGGCAGCTTCTTTAGCCTACGAATCTGCACGCTCAATACCTTCAATGCCACTGTGGCCCTGTTATCGTCGTCCAAATGTATTATTACTTAAAGGTATTAGTAATTTTATCCACAATGTAGTATTAGCGTTTAATAGGAAAAAAAAGAAGAATAAAAATTATAACTATATCCAATGATTTAGTATGGTAACGATTTAGTATACCAATGATAAAATATTATCTCGGGCTACGAAATTCAGCCTATAAAAAACCTACATCAGACCGGTATTAGCATATGCGTCTGATTGTTGGACAATCACAAATGACAAGAACAGATGCTGCTGAAATTCGAGCGACGGATTCTCAGAAGAATTCTTGGAGCAAAATACATTGATAATTGCTGGAGGCAGCGAAGCAATTGGGAAATCATGCTTCATTACGGCGATCTAGATAATGTTTGCTTTATTAAGGTTGGAAAACTTTGAAACGTTGAAAACTTGGAAAACGCTGGGCCGGACATGAGGTCAGGAAGAAGCCAGAAGAGATTCCTCGAAAGCTATTATAAGAAAATATTTACAAAGCAAGAAGAACAGGAAGATCGAGGGTAAGATGACTAGATTGTGTAGATGAAGACTCAAAAAAAATCCTTAGTCTTAGAAACTGGAGAGCAGTCGCAAAAAATAGAGATGGCTGGCGGTTTAAGCTAAAGGAGGCCCTGACTCACCCTGAGTTATAGAAAGTAAGTAAGTAATGATTTAATACTTGATAAGAAAAAAATATATGTTAAACCACGGCTAAACAAGGAGATGTCAGCATCTAGGCTCAGTCTTAATTTTCTTTAATCACTCCTGAAGAAATCACCTCTTGGTAGCATTCCAATTAGGGATGGAGATTTCAAACAAAAATATCGATATATCTCGTACCAATAGTTATCAAATATATCGAAATTGTAATTTTATAGATTAAAAAAAAAATCGATATTTCGATGCGTCGAGACTCGATGTTTTTAATCTTTAAAAGGGGAGAAGGGGGAGAGAGCTTTAATTTAATGGAATGACATATCAGGAATTGATTAGGAGTTCCATGTAGTAGATCTAAAACAACATGGATGGTGGTTTAATAAGATTAGTAGAATGCTAAATGTAATAAAAGATAAAAAAAATAAAAGAGGAATAAAAACTTATAAATTCAAGATTGAATTTCAATAGGGTTCATAAGAGGTAAAATTGTAGGCCATACAAATACAAATGGTTGAATCGGCATCAAACATTCGGTTAATAATTCTGATAATAAATTCCATGATAATCCATTTTCCATATAAAATTTCTGATATGGACACCACATGACTTCCTCAAACGCCAATTTAAGTATAAATCGGTGGTTCAAATAGATCACTATTTGAACCACCGATTTATACTTAAATTGCCAGGATCACCTGGATCTCACGTCTTTTATGATCTTCAAGTAAAGAACCACTTCCGATTTGATAATTTTAAGTAAACTCTAGTACGTTATTTTTATTAATTCATGAGTCATATATACCAAAATTAAAAAGTTTTTCATTACATTTTAATATAATTTTTGATGAAAATCTATTATGACATATAAGTAAAGTTCCAGTTCCAAAGTGACCAAAACCAGAGGTGCACAACTAGGTGTTACAACAATTCTAAATACAAAATTTCAAATTTCCAACAGTTTTTTAGTTGGGCAAAATATGAACGAAGGTCAAAGAACGTACGTAGAGACGCCACGACGAAACTAGTCAAAATGGATTCATGGATGAATAAAATGGATAATTCCGTTGAAATCTGAAAACCGAAATTTTTCGCAATTACAATACCCACTTTAATTCGTACAAGGAAGTAAAAATAAAAATGGAATAGAAACTAATAAAATCAGTAGTTATAAAGCAAAAAGGCCATTAGATCACCAGGTATGCTATTTTATTTTAAATCATATAACTGTTTCGACCAACTTGGGCCCTTCTCAAGTCATGTAAAACGTACTAGATTTCATTGTTATATGAATTAATTTCTTCCATTTTTGTTTTACTTTTCCCTTATTGAGTCATTGTATCCGTATGGTGTACTCGTTGAAGCATGATAATAGCAGTCGATTCAATTCACACTAGACGGATAAAATGACCCAATAAGGGAAAAATAAAGCAACAATGGAAGAAATTAATACAATGTTGACTTTTGTTTTTCATATAACAATAAAATGAAGTACGTTTTGCATGACTTGAGAATGACCAAAGTTGACCAAAACGTCGAAACGATTGGAAAATAAAATAAAATACTTGTTAACCGAATGGTCTTATTGCTTTATAATTACTGACATAATGACATGGCACCGAAAATTAATAAAACAACTTGAAGAAACTTATAAATACAAGATTGAGTTTTGACAGGGCTCATTAGAGACAAGCATGTAGAGAATGGTTGTACCGGTACCAAACCTTCGGTAAATGATTCTAATGATAGCTTTCATGATAATAAAAATGTTAGCTAAGCCATTTTTTGTATTATCAATATTATTTTATTATACAAATGACCATCAAGATTCGTCACAAATAATAATTATCGGTAAAGCGACGAACCATTACTGAGACAAGGATATCTGTAGTGTAACCTCCTCTGCTTAGCCCCTTCCTTTGCAGCAGGCATCCATCACTCGGTGTTAAAATAGTTTTGTGCTTTTAAATTTGCTACTCCATCCTTCTATTATCCTTTGGTGCAACACAAGCCACATGATCAAGCCAAAATAACGTACCAACGTCGAAAATGCCATCATAAAGCGTTATTCGTTCATTTTTACAAAACATTTATCAACCCTTAGTATTCAGAATACTGCTCAATACCATGTGTAAATGATTTCACGAGAGTTTAAATTGACACAATTATCCTCATTATAAATAAAATTAATATTTAAATGTTTAAAGATTATATTATAGTATAGTAATTTTATAACAACTGTCATAGTCATGTTATAACATTGTTTTGAAACTGTTAAAACGTTCTTATAAGTGAACGTTTCACAGAGATGACAAATTATTTCACTGAGGTAAAAGAAGTGATTAACTACAGGTAGCAGCAGTTGCTCGGGAATGTTCCGCCGGTTATTGAGTAGAGAATTGTGAGTGGTGATGGATGGCGAGCTGTACAACATTTCTTCTTAGTCATATTGTGCACCAAAGGTCTAAAGCTAAAATGAAATGTTACGAATTATAAAAGCAAAAGGAATCTGTCGAAGATTTTGGCGTCTTGAAATTCAAAAAATCAGGAAATAAGAGTGTTAAAAGTTTATCAATGTTCAATGAAAACGATCATGTTCATTACAGTACAATTTGCTCAGTTTTTTGTTCAAAAAATTCTGCATCAAAAGTGTCACCAATTTTTACCTTTATTTTCGTTCATATAGAAAATATTAAAAATCTCTTAGTTATAATTAAAATATATTATATATTGAGAAATAGCAACAAAAAAGAAAAAGAAATCTTATGAAAAAAAAAGACATAATTACTTACATTTTTCTTTCCTAGGAGTCTGAAAAGAAGATGGCAACAAGGTCTTATTATAGTCATTGAGGTGAAACCTATGAGCACTTTCTTCACAAGCGATTGCCATAAAATAAGAAGTGGCATAAGCAACATTTTTATTTCCTTGTAGGAATTAAAGGAAGTATTGTAATTGTGAAAATTTTAGATTTTCAGATTTCTAGGGAAATATCCATTTTGACCAGTTTCGTCGTGACGTCTGTAAGTATTTTAGTTTGTATCTCGCATAACTCAAAAACAATTAGCCGTAGAAAGTTGAAATGTTGTATTAGGGATTGCTGTAGCATCTAGTTGTGCACCTCTCTTTTTGGTCTCTACATGTTCAACGAAAGTGGCACCGAACTTGAAAATTATAATAAATTTTCATAAAAAATTATAATGCAAACATCTGAAATTTGGTATAAAAACTGTTTATATCATATGAATGATATATTAGATTTTGGTGAAAATTGGCTAGCAGGAAGTTGTACTTTACTTGACAAACTGTACTAGGTCATAAGAAACTTTCACCATAAATTATATTAAAATGTCTCATCAAACATCTCAAATTTGATCTTTAAGACTTTTGTATCAATAGAGATAATATACTAGATTTTGGTTTAAATTGGCTAGCCAAAAGTGGTACTTTATCTGAAACTATATTTATTTATTTATTTTTTTTGTATTCCGCCTTCTTACTTAGAAGAGAGGAATAGGAAACGTGCTAAAACTCTCAAATCGGGATTTTCATGGATAAGCACGTTATGAAGTCTGCACTGACCTTTTTTTTTACATTTTTGTAATGTTGTGCGCGTATGTGTAAGTTTCTGTATTTATTTTTTATTTAAGATTCTTTCAGTTATAAGAAGAGCTGATTAGATTTAGTTTATAATCGTCCAACCGGAAGTGGTACTTTATTTTATTTTAGCTCTACGCAAATTTTAGTAAAAAAAAAGTTTATTTTCTATATGTATATTCTATATTTATATACTATAAAATACTTTTATGCCATTACAAATAAGGTATCAAATTTCGGTTACCAAATACCAATCGGAAAATATACTTTGCATTTCCCTCCAAATATAATTTGGTGAAAAAAGTTGCCCAAATTTAATCTAATTATTTTCCAATTTAGTTTTAGAAACTTTTATATGATTGGAAATAATATTCAGTAACTGGAAATGGTACCTAACTTGAAATTCCAAATACTGAATTGGTGGAGTTTAAGGGAGAAGTTGGTCGGGGAGGGGTGCGGTCAAAAAGTAACACTATTTAGTAAACTTATATATTTTGTACCAACGTTTCGGCCAAAGCTTTAGGCCATCTTCAGGGCTAAAAGAAAAACAAAATAACAACAATGAAAAACGACAGAGGCAGTACCGGTAACATTAAAAAATGGTAAAAACAGAAATGACAAGTTTGATAAAAATATATGAAGTATAAAAAGAAAAAGATAACACTAAATTACATAATAAAAGTGACTAATGAAAAAAATAAAAATAAAATAACTATGTAAAATTAATTGAAATTAAAATAATGCGTAATTTACACGGGGAATAGTAAAATATATTAAACCTATTAATTAAGAAGACAAATAGTATGAAGGTTTGGTAATATATTTTACTCCTTCATCTCATAATTATTTTAATTACAACAATGTCAGCTTCTCTATACATCGTCATCTTTTGAATAACTTGTCACATCACAACTATCTCTCTATGCTTTTATTACCAAACCTTTATACTATTTGTCTTTTTAATTAATGGGTTTCATATATTTTACTATTCCCCGTCTAAATAACGCATTATTTTAATTTCAATTAATTTTTACCTTATTATTTTATTTGTTTCATTAGTCAGTTGAATTATGTAATTTAGTGTTATCTTTTTCTTTTTATACTTCATACTTTTTTTTTATAATTATGTTTTTATAATTTTTTACTGTCACTGGTACTGCCTCTGTCGTTTTTCATTGTTGTTATATTATATTATATTATTTCATTGTTTTTTCTTTTAGCCCTGAAGAAATATATGGCACAGAATATATAAGTTTACTTAATGTTGTTACTTTTTGACCGCACCCCTCGACCAACTTCTCCCTTAAGATATACATCTACGGTCAACCAAAACTCACTCCAATATGAATTGGTGGAAGATCATGTGCTAGTCTTATCAGATTTTTTAAATGGTTCATTATCAATTATAGAAATAAAAATGTCAAATAAATGTTTTAAAAATAAAATTCTGAGTCTTCCGCATCCAGAATTACGACTCTGGTCACCGTCACAAGTAACCGAGAGTCGTTTTTGAAAAACTGCAATCTTCGGAAACTGGAAAACATATTCTGGATCACTTTTTGAGCCACCGAATTAAAGTTTAATAGGCGTACAAGGAAGACATGTGGACAAAAAAAAAAAAAAAAAAAAAAAAAAGGAAGACATGTGGTGTCCGTATCAGATATTTTATATTGAAAATAATATCTACTTATCTTATCTAATCATTAGAGCAACTGTAGTTAATAGAGATTAAGAATAGATTCATTTCAAAACATTTTGCTTCGATACATAATTGGAATTTTGTCCAGCTAGAGCGGTCATATCGCCCTCCATGCAGCATGGTTAATCTAAACGGTACGAGAATGGAGGAGGTTGTAGATGAAAGAGCGACTCCCCAATAAAATGCATGTAAGATTTTTATAAACAGCATATTTATGCCCTGCAATGTTCCCGACAGGAAAGGTTTTTTTGTTGCCAGGAAAAGGCAACAACAAAGGCAACGATATATAAGAACACACATGACCGACAATACTTATAAAATTAGCTGTATACCAATTATTTATTTTAACTCAGACGGTACAAACGGTTGTCTGGATTTATATTTTTTAATTAAAAATAACGTAAAAGCCCATATTTCATTAAGGGACCCAGATAGACAAGAATCTGTCCCGTATTCAAAGACTTTTTCTACACCGGTTGTTTATTCAGGGCTAACCCGCAGTCTTCCTTTATACACCTTACTGCAATAAAAAATGTTCTCTTATTTTCTCTTTTTGTCTTTTATTCGGTTCTGCAAAGAGGAATACACAAAGCAACAGTCCTGTTATCTGACAGGTAAATTAAAAAGGTATTTCAAAAAGGGCAGGTGATAATAAAGGAACAAAATGGTTTCAATATGGGCAAACTTCTATGTAGGGTAAAAAACGAAAGACAAAGTTCAGCATATACGTATTAAATTGATTATTAATATAAAACCAAGCAGTATTAAATGATTATTATGGAATACCAGTAAATTTTACATATTTCAATAATTATTACACACTTTCAAAAAAGGCAAAAAAAAAATTCAGTACCACCTTGGTAAGGAAGGTATTGTAATCGGATCAAATTTTCGATGCGCAATTTCAACGGATCTATGCCTTCCCGATAGCCGTCAGTCCAAAAACGCATTTTTGCCTATTAGTCTTTCTGTGCTACAATTATTTTTTTTTGTAGTTTCATTTTGTAGGATTTCTGTGCACCAAATCGTCCACTGTGTGAGCAAGAGCAACTTCTCCATAGCCACAAATTGGCTCAAACGATGATGAAACTCACCTAAATTCTTCTTTTGAAAGCTCTTAAAATATCAAAATATACTAAATCCTCGAGAAAAGTTATGGCGAAAAGAAAAAAATATTTGCTCATAATTCGAAAACTGTTAAATTTCCTAAAGGGTTCAAAAGGCATTTACCCGGAATATCCAGGTGTTATCAGAATCCAATCCCATCTCACAACACTCCTAAACCAGGGTTAGTGCGTACATTTCATATCGATCCCTAATCACCTTGACCCCTGGCCGAGGTCATTAAATCGTCTCACGGTTAAATAAATTTTTGAAGAATGCATCCACAATATCCCAACAATAAATAGAATGGGACTGACCCTAAATTTATCTAAAGCGCTTAATAATAACGAAGCTTCTATTACATTGGTATTCGATTTTTTGAAAGCAACTCGCCTCCAGCCTAAATGATAGCATTTTCCTCGATTTTTTTATTTTTTTGATCAACTACTATATCTATTACAATATGTTATTTTTTATAATATAGATCTATTTCGAACAAACCTTAGGCGAACAACCTAAAGGTACGCCTCGAAACAAAAACAAACGAAACAATTCTAAAAGTATTCTGCGCATGCTCTAAAGTCCGTATTTTTAGTTATTCGAAAAACTCGAAAAATATATGTCTCCCCGAATATTGCAGATGCTCGTTTCTTAAATATTATGAAGAACAAATCCACAACCAAAATTACATCCATCAATTACTTCATAAACAATTACAACGAAAATGTTAACTTCCAATCGAATTAATTAAATGTTTAGGATACATGTCCCCTATACTTCCTTTACCAATGGTTGTAAACTTTTTCGAGACGAAATTAGAAGAAATATTGCGGTTTGGGATGAAAAATAAAATGGGGCTTGTTCATTTAAAATTACGGTCAGGTAGAAGGGTAGGATTTTACAACCCCACATTCCCTCAAATGAATTAAAATTTTTTAGAGCACGTCGCGAGCAAACATCAGTTCTGATCCTTTTTTGTTTTTGTTATAAAATAAAAAACAAGGCCACAAAATATTTTACAAGAATTCCCCAAAAAATTAAATTCATTAATTGAACATATCCTAAAATTTAATCTGGTTTAATTAAGTTTATCACCATATTTCATGTACTTTGAGGATTAAAAAATCTTACAGAAAAAAATGTTGACAATAATAAATATTAAATATCTGGTGCGGTGCGAGCATCACACAACTTTCCCTTACCGTCCTATAATAATTATCTTTTTAATACAATTTTAAAGAGTTCCCATAAACGCTGCTTCTAATAAACTTAGCAGCATACACATCTTCTCCCGCTTAAGTACAATAAAAAAGTTTTAAAACAATTTTAGTACAACAATTCTGTAGACTACCTATATATTTTAACTTTGTCAAGTTGTAAATATATTTTAAAAGTTTCTGGTTTAGTTTCCATGGAAACATTTTCTTTCCATTAAATAATGTGATAGTAGAAATTATAAAGTTAATTTCCGCTATTGTATTCTTAAATTAGTTTATTACAGAGTGTATTGTTTACAACAGATTGGCGGATTGGTGGGAGGAGGTTCGGTCGCATCCGTCTCCTTTCGGATGCATTTGGTTATCCATCTAGGGTCTTGTGCTCCTCATAAAATACACTGTATCTTTGCTAATACTGATCCGATTTTGATGATTCTTTTATTGTTTTTTATATAATTTAATTATCTTTCATACAATTCTACACATAATTTACCATAAAATGCATACTTTTTAAGTTATGCGCAAATAAAATATTCTTTTCATCATAACGTTTTTCCCAGCAATTCCTCGGAGATTTACTACATGAATGAAAAGTTAAAGGCCTTTATGAAGAATAATTTAGGCAAGTTTCATCAAAATCGTTAGAGCCATTTTCGATAAAAATGTAAAAAAGTGTAAAATCCATGATATAATAGCTAATTCCGGTTAATCCGATGCGCTGTATCTTTGCTAATACAGGTCCGATTTTGATGATTCTTTTATTGTTTTTTATATAATTTAATTACCTTTCATACAATTGTACACATAATTTACCATAAAATGCATACTTTTTAAGCTATGCGCAAATACAATATTCTTTTCATCATAACTTTTTCCCTGCAATTCCTCGGTGATTTACTACATGAATGAAAAGTTAAAGGCCATTATGAACAATAATTTAGGCGAGTTTCATCAAAATCGTTAGAGCCGTTTTCGAGAAAAATGTAAAAAATGGTAAAAACCATGATATAATAGCCATTTCCGGTTAGTCCGATGCGCTGTATATTTGCTAATACTGGTCCGATTTTGATGATTCTTTTATTGTTTTTTAGATAATTTAATTACCTTTCATACAATTGTACACATAATTTTACGTAAAATGCATACTTTTTATGCTATGCGCAAATAAAATATTCTTTTCTTCATAACTTTTTTCCCTGCAATTCCTCAGTGATATACTACATGAATAAAAAGTTAAAGGCCTTTATGAAGAATAATTTAGGCAAGTTTCATCAAAATCGTTAGAGCCGTTTTCGAGAAAATTGTAAAAAAGTGTAAAATCGATTATATAAAGTGGCACTTCTGGTTAGTCGATTTTGACGAAAAAGTTGCTGTAACACCACAGCCATATATCTATCTTAAATACGTAATTTTAGTATCGTACGACTTTTCGTTTTTGAGCTAGACTGTTCACATATACACAGACACACAAACCATTTTGCGAGGCTTGGTCATTTGGACTCAGTGGACCTTAAAACGTCTATTTCCGTTGAAAACTCGAATTCAAAAATTTTCACGATCACAATACTTCCCCTTTGTATATACTTCGTATATAGGTAAGGGAAAGTAAAAAATATTACAATAAATTTCACTATTGTTTGATAAAAGAAATTTACCATTGTACAAAAGGCAGCGCAAGTAAACGATCTATACATGAACTGTATGCCTTGAATCCAAAGTTGCCTAATATACAAAAAACGAAGAAGTTTACAAAATGAGGATTGAGATCCAAAAATCATCAATCTTTCTTACCCGAAACTATAAAATCTGCATTTACATCTGTGAGGTTGACCATCAAAATGAGATATTGATTCAAAATTAAATTTCTATTCATCCTTGTATCTCTGCTTAATATCTCCTTCAAATGAAATTAACAACAACCATAAGAATAATAATGAGTATTTTTTTTTTCAACCTGAAAAATAATCTTACTATTACCCCGCCAGGGTATTCAGCAAAGGAGAAATTATTTCATTTCTTATTTTCCAAATATTAATTGCTTCCAGTATTTCATTTGTCCTTGGAGATAAATCAGAAGGACTCCAACCTTAAAGAAATGGAAGAAGTGAGTAATTATACTTTTTCTTTAATTGGACACCTCTATAGAATGGTCCTTTACAGCAGATTGGGAAATTATATTACAATTATATTATATTTATTTTGAACCGGGTTTACTTTTTGTTCTTCTTTGGAGTGATTCCATTTTCAAAATCCATAGCCTCTTCTGCTCTTATTTTATTATACTTTCTTCCATTTTTTATTTTCGGTCGAGAGTTTTTATTATTATTTCTCATCACAAGTATAAGGAGCATATGCCATCAACAAAGTGGATAAACAAACGAAGGAAAATAGAGAAAACTGAGTTTACAGACATAGCGTGCCATGGTTGTGAGGAAATGAATAATGTAAGGAATTTCAAATCAAAATAGTAATATATATATTACTATCTTCAGCTTACCAGCGTATTTCAGGTAAACAATGGACTGTGGCAGGGGATTCTCTGGCCCCGCTACTTTTCAATATCATACTACAAACTATAGTAGCAAGAGCCTATGTGGATGAGGGAGGTAATATCTTTTACAAAGGGGCCCAATTATTAGCTTATGCTGATGATGTGATGATAGCTGAAAAATCTCTCCTTAATGTCAAAGCTGCTTTTGGGAAGCTGGAAAGGGAGGCCAGGAGATTTGGCCTAGAAATTAATGAAGAGAAGACAAAGATTATGATCTTGAGAAATAAGAAACTCATGTGATCTCCTTATGTGCTACACAATTGGAAACCACACATTCCAATGTGTTGTTAGTTTTAAGTATCTTGGTGCACAATTTAATGAAATATTGGAGGACGAGGAGGAGATCCAGGCACGCATTGTCTCGGCCAGAAAAAGCTTTTTTCGCTATAGCTTATCTTATGAGAAGCAGATTGGTAAGCCGCTTAACCAAGTTAAGACTATATAAGAACCTCATTAGACCAGTCACAGTATATGCATGTAAGACATGGGCACTTGAAAAATCAGCAGCTGACAAGATCGACATTCTAGGACCAGTGAAATAAAATGGGGTATATCGTCTTAGAAAGAATAGCGAAGTATATTTCCTATATGACTATGTGAAGCTTTCTGATTATGTTAGAACGTCTAAATTCAACGTCTAAAGTGGGTGGGTCACCTCCATAAAATGGATGATGGCAGAATCGTCAAAGGGCTATGTAAGGATTGTCTACGAGGGAGAGCTCGAGGGAGGCCACGAGGCAGATGGAAGGACAGCGTCTCAGAGGACCTTCGAAATCTTAACGTGTCTCTGAGACTTGCTAGGAACCGACAAGACTGGGCAAGAATGATTGAGCAGGCCAAAGACCGCCTTGTGCGTCTGTCGTGCCTATGAAGTAGAAGAATATATAATTTTGGTTCTCTAAAAAATGTATATTTTTTTTTTTAAATGTTTACTATATTTAACACTGTTTTCAATTTCTAAGTAACAACAATAAATAACATCCGACTAAAAATATTCAATGACTAAATTAAATTGTCTTTATTTAAAATACTAATCCCAGAAAGAATATTCCATCATAATAAAATTCCAATACAACATAATTACCTTCAAGGAAGTTCTTGCGAAAAATGAGGAAAAATGAAAAAAAAATAATTTAATAAAACCTTTTCTGAGTATAAATCTGAAACTCTTAAGATAATACCTTGAAAAAAAAATTCAAGAGCTAATGAATTTTTCATCCTGATTGATTTAAGAAGGAAATAATTGGTTCTGAGGGAAAATAGACGTTTTATATTTTAGTATATTTAGAATAATATCAATTAAATTTATAATCATTATTTTATAATCTTACATTTGCATGAAAAAATTAATTGTTATTGGGATTTACAGGGTACGAATTATTTTGATTTACATGCCAATGATCAAATAGACAAAATAACGGCTGATCTGTTCTAATTTTCAATGTACCACCACGAGTGGTGCCTAGAGAGGTATTATAATCGAGCCAAATTTTCGGTATCCTGTTTTAAACAGATCTTTATGTTTCAGAGCCCACTGAGTGTGTAAACAACTCATTTTCGGTCATTGTTCTGTATACCTGATTTCCATTATAAGTTTATAAAATTATAGTTCAAAAACCTTATGCTTATCATTGAACACCAGTTGGTAACATGTTTTTTTATGAACCCACTTGGTATGCACTGACAATATTTAAAGTTATTCAAGATCTCTTCCACGCGTTTAGCCAAGACAGGCAGTATTTAATAAAGTATAAACAGAATTTGATTTTCTACAAATTCATTGATCTTAGTGAAGCAGTTGAAATTAGTATTTCGCTTGCGTCTTTTTGAAATTAGATGGTGATATTCTTCTCAGGCAGTCGGTATTTTGGCTTTGGCCTCAATATCAGAAAACGTAGGCTGCATTTGGCCTATTCCGTGTTAAGGTCTATATCAGGTATCTGCAATGAAGCATGTGTTCTTAAATTCCATTCTATCAAAGTCATTATTCCCGTAATAACATTATGCCAGATTACGAAACTCTACCTTTTGATCCATGTTATTTCAGGTGTCATCCAGAACTTATTTGAAAATCAAATAATAGTGCCTATATCGCAATGCCATACTCATCTATTAATTCCTACAAATATAAATAATCTCCATTATGTGGTGAACCAATTGTTTCATCATTACACCGAAATTCAATACATCGCTCCACTAAAAAATTATGACTGAAGTTATTCGCTCTATAAGTTCCCACGAATATTTTGGAAGTTAAACATTACAAAAACCCATAAAATTTTACAAACTAAACTTTTTTTATTATTTCATGTATATCCTTATTTCATCGTCAAGGATGGCGCTTATTATAGTTGAAACAGTTACTGAACCAATTGAATTTCCATAGCGAAACTCATTTGACTTGTACATCGAAGATTAACTAGATTGCAGAAAAAAAATCACATAAGCAATCTACAAACGTATCAATTGAAAACCCTCTGGTTTATTGCTAGATCATCATGGATCACTTCGACCTCAGTTATACACATCCATTCTACAAGATAACCATAAAAAAATATTCAAAATATTACTCGACAAAGTTTACTGCCCTCCAACTCACTTTGGTGACTAAAAATATACGCTGAAATATACTGAAAATACCGAAACCTAAAAAATGAGTTGGATGTGGGACCTGAACAGTAAGCTATAATGGAATCAAGAATGGGTATTTGTAATGAAGCATAACATGCCATTGGATTCTATCTATTTAGCCACATATCCGCGAGTTGTATTTAATCTGAAGACAAGTTCAAATATATAGAATTAAAAAAAAAATATATATACATATATATATATTTATAAACTAATTCAATTTTTTAATCTAATTTTTTATGCGGACATTTATTTTTATAAGCAATTGATAATTATGCTAACGATAGCAGTTTTATTTTGTATGATTCTAGCCGAAATATTTGGACCATTACATTTTTATTTTATAATTAATTCTAAGGGAACCTCAGACCAAAAACCCCAGTTCAATTATCATTCCCATACTTGAGAGAAACTGCACGGTTCAGGTTGATTTAAATTTTTTGCCTAAGTATCTTAAACAATGAGCTTTCCCCAAATAGGTTCCTTCTTAGATTCCTAAACATATCTACAAAAATATAGATGATTGATAAATGTAGTTTCGTCCCGATCTGATGATTCGCTAAGAAAGATTCGCTTTCTTGAGAAGAGCCTAAACTTATGATATAGAGTAGAAGAGACACAATAAAATAGGCAGTAGCCCCCTATAGTAACTAAAGTAGTGCCCCTAAAGTAATCTGGGTACCCCCATAAATATTCGTCCCAAGAGGCGGGCTGGACTCTTCTGGATCAGACTCTTCTGATCGATTTAGTAATTAGCAAAAATAAATATATTTCTTAAGATTTCTTGAAGTTTCTGTCTTTCAAATATTTTTCTAACGACGGTATAATTTTTCGTACATATATTGATTAATTATATAATATTCATAATTAATTCATATAATATTTAATCTTTGACACGCTGTAACAAAATCTTATTTCCTAATAATGAACTGTTATACAAACTATAAACATATTATTTTCGTTGCAGAAAGGGAAGAAGAAATTCTCATCACAGTTTATAATAAATAATTGCAAAAACCAATTAATTAAAAGTATTGTTTATTTTGTAATCACGTTTGAGAGGTATTTAAGGTTTTCGGCACACTTTTGTAAAAAACAAAACAAATCAGTAAGAATTAAAACATACCGGCTTAATCATTTATTATATGTCAAGCCTATCATCTCGCTTAAAAGATTTAATATATAAACCATTTTACGTACGACATTATAGTATGAATAGTATGAAAGCTTTTAATACTAATAAAAGGAACGTTATTGCAAAGAGTAGAAACATGGAGGGCTCCATGAGCATATCTTCATAAACTGCACCGCATTTGAGGCACAGATAGCAGAGGAGAAGCGGACTGTATTCCTATCCGAGAACGATTTCTCTCAGGTAGCGGCCGAGAATAACTACTAGAACTACTAAGATTTTGTGAAAAAATGGTAGTGAGCCCAACCCACTTTAATCTTGGAAGAAGACCCGCTTCTGGAAGGCCACCGAACAGAAGAGGCGCAGAAGAAAACGGATGTCTCCCCATATGAATGGACCATGTGAACAATCTTATAGAAGATTGTTGCAATATCGCTGGTTATACGCATATGTTAGCGTTGCCAAAACACATGTTGCTGAAAGGCAGAGAAGACCGGGAAGGATGATTAAATAAATATAGATAAGTGAAAATCGAATTAAAAAATTTTCATGATAGCACTATACTTTCCATTCACTATATATATTTTATATAGGTAATGATAAGTGGAAGTAAAAATTGACCTTTTAAAAAAATAAAAGTCATACAGCAGGGTATTTTTGGTTTTAATGGACCATGGATTAATGGTCATAGGACTTCGATATGCTTAAATATTAGCCACAGGTTTCAGAATGTTCATCAAGACTTTGTTATTTATTAAGAATGATTGCACAGAGCTTTAAATAGATTGACAAAAAACTAAGTTATGTAATATAGGACAGGTCGATAAATAAAGGCCACATAATATGGCCAACGTATAAACCTTATTGGTGAGAGTATGGTTGACCGCGTAAAATGTACGTAGGAGAATCTTGGTTGGTGGTGCAGTCAATAAATAAACACACAAATAAGAAAAAACTTATTATAATGTGTGCCGAGGTTTCGGCCTAATTTTAAGGCCATCATCAGGGCTAAGTAAAAACAACATAGCAACAGATGTAACAACAGTGGAAGTACGAGTAATAATAAAAAGGATAAAAAATAGTATAATGAAAAAATATAAATTATAAAGAAAAATATACTGATCATAATTTGTTAATACTAATGTGAAAAATAAGGAATATAAATGTTAAAAAGTATAAATAACGTTAATAAAGTATAAAGAAAAATGCTAATCATAATGTGAATAATTATAATAAATAATATGAAATAAAGAAAAATATACTAATGGGTAATGACAATATAAACCTTATTAGAGACTGAAATGTTTCTTGCTTAGTCCTCGAATCAGTGGCTCACTCAGACAACATTTGGTACAGCCCACGACCCCAAGAAACAAGAGGTCCTGATAAAAATCTGAAGAAGACAAGAGAAGCTAACGACAGAGAAGAGAGGTGACTGATGAGTGGTACCAGGATATTAACGAGGCTGCGGAGCTTAAGTAATGAAAAAAGTTCGGCAGGGCTCATCGCTCAGTTCAGATTTTTCTTTATCGTCCATTTATCACGTCTCATTATAACGTCTCTCCAAGTTGAACACAGTCATTTCTTAATCTTTCTTTAAAAAATTCTGCTCAAAATTATAAAATATGTAAGGCGAAATATTCAAAAACTTGACGAATACTCTATAAAAGTAAATGGGTGCAGTCATTTGTTTTAATATCTACTACTTTACCGTGTTTTACTACTCTCGTAAATAAAAAAATATCTGATGTGGACACTCCATGACTTCCTTGTACGTCTATTAAACTATAAATCGGTGGCTCAAAAAGTGACCCTGAATTTGGTTACTAGTTTCTGGCGTCGTGACGTCCATCTGTTGACACATACAGACACACACACACATAAGCTCTTGCTTATGAAGGTCTTGTTTCGTTATTTTATGACGTTTTCTGTCTATGTTACTAGACGAAGCATTCAACATTTTAAGTTTAACTTATATATTATTCTCCTGCTGCAGACTTGCTCAGCTCATGAATGGGGAGGGAAACAAGTATTTCATAATAAATTTTAACACATAAAACAAGTAATACAATTATTTAATTAGATTGGAAAAAACTCGTGTTTATAACCTATATCACCGGACCATATGATCTCTGTATTAAATGTCGATATACCTTTTGAATTAAGTTAATGGACACCTTGCATATACATTTGGAATTTGGTTAATGGAACCTTCAATTAAAGTACTACTTCCAGTTTTCCAATTTTAACCAGAATTTATCATGTTATTTATATTAATATGCAAGTCTTAAATACAAAATTTGAGAAGTTTTCATTATATTTTAAATAATTTTTTATGAAAATCAATAATGACCTACAAGTAAAGTACTATTTCCCGTAATCATGCAGTAACCAAAAAGGGAGGTTCACAACTAGATTTTACAGTAATCCTAAATACAAAAGTTTTATTTTCTACGGCTAACCGTTTTTGAGTTCTACGAGGTACATACGAACGAACGAACGTACGTATGTACGTAAAGACCTCACGACGAAACTTGTGAAAATGGATTCAGTGAAGGTCAAAATAGATATTTCCGTTGAAAACAGAAAACCGAACATTTTCGCGATTACAGTACTTCCTTTACTGCATACAAGAAAGTAAAAATCCATCATTTACCCCTTTAAAGAAATTAAAAAAAATAAATAATTACAAGTGAATTGTAAACTTTATACTTAAATTTTTCAAGTATCTCAAGCTGCAAGACGCATGACCATACATACTCGTACGTGATGGTGAAGGTAAATAAAGATAAAATAAATTATCTAAAAAAATAATAATAAGGATATAGCAAGATAATTTTGTTATAAATATTAATTATTTTATCAAGTAGCACTTTTCTTTCAATTCACACGATGAAAATATCAATTCATCGATACACACTCCTTTCATACAGTTTGTATGGAATAAGGATAAAAGAAAAACAAAAAACAATTATCACTCTTTTTTTCCCAGATTTGTTTCTTTTCTAATTCTCTCAAATTAATCCATATAAGGAGAATATATAGACATATTTCATAATTTCTCAAAATATAGTTATTTCAAATGGAATAAAATTGTGAATTCTGTTTAAAGTCATTTACAATGCAAAGATGACAAAGTGCTCTTGGTAAATGTTTTTTTTTTTTTTAATTATTTTTTTTTATTTCGAATATTTATGAGAAGTATACGAAAATAAATGTACCATTTTTTTTTTAATTAACCAAATATTTCTATTATTGTTAATATCTGATTTTTCTAGCGTTTGCGGGTTCAGAACTGGGGAGGAGGACAAGTCCAACTACCTCACTGCATAGAAAGCTTGAAATTTTAAAAATTACTGAAAGTAGCATAATATAAATTAAAATAAAAAAAAAATTGAATATACAATAATACATTCGAATTCCATGTAATGATGAGAAATAAAATTTAGCTAGATGCGTCCATTAATTTTTTTTTTTTTATAATATCATTCATATTAATTATAATTTATATTAAAAGTTTATATTAAAGGAAGATCTAGCCGAAGGTGCTGTTTTAAATTGTCTACTATTCGATATCATGATCACTGACATCTTAGAAACAATCTAAGAAGAACAAGTCAGTCGCTACCCTCTTGCATGCAGACGATCTTCTCATCTGGGCTACTAGCAGTAACGTGAATTCATTGGAAGAATGTCCTAAGAAAGCTTTGCTGAATCTTGAAATATGGACAATACTCAATGCTATGACAGTAGATGTCGCCAAAACTATGTTCAAATTGTTCACGCTTTCCACAAAGGCACGGGTAATAAGTCTCATCTACAAAGGTCAAAAACTGGAAGAAAGTAACATAAATACATTTCAATAGATTCCCAGCCATGGTAATGGCAATGAAATGGCCGACAAATTGGCAAAGATAGGAACCTCTCTGCCTCATCCATTCAGCACGCGTTCTTTCGACTCAACCAAAGTACAAATACACCGTACAGTTAATAAATAGTTAATTGAAAACCGCAAAGAAGTGGAAAAGCATTGTCACACATGGCCCTATAAGCTATAGTCTCATTCGAGCAGCCAGCGATGCTGCATTCAGATTAAAAACCGGACATGACAATCATGAGAATCTGACAACAAGCTCAGGACCTCTCGCAAGAAGATGAAGAAGACCCTGTCTACATAGAAGCTCGTCCATACTGGTCAGGACATCACAAAATGACTCAACAGTCAAGAGTGGGCGCAGGCTAATAATATTAATGTTCACCTAATTTGAAGATTTTCATTAATTAGTTTGTAATAATTAAAAACATTATTCACACTTGTCAATTACTGAAAGGGCAATCAGTGAATCGATAAACAATAACTCAAGGGCGTGGCATAAGGAAGCAGGACCCAACTTCATCTCCGAATTGTCAGGCGAGGAGGTCCTTTATCTAGCTCCTCTTCAGCCTTCTTAGCGTTACCTGCACGAGTGTTGTGGCCATGACATTTAGAACTGTGCTAAAGCATCCTTGTAATTTGTCATGGAATCGTTTGTAGTGGGTCCGTTCATGAACAGTTGGCATGTGAAGGTCAGCATTTAATGTTATGTTTCTTACAACAACAAAAAAAATCCACGAGCAGCAGAGCTCCGTAATTAAAGTCGTATTTAAACTAAAACACAAAATGTTAAAAAACGGGGAGTGAGAAAAATTTGAGACCGCAAAAGGCAGTTTCCTAACATACCGAAATTTATTCGTACTTTAATTATATTGTTCGGTATCTCCGCTGACTTACGAGACAGAAAAATCTATTTACCAAACTTCAACTCATTTGACCCAAAGGGAGTTGAAATAGCCATATCAATGCTGATGCAGGTCTTATTTCGATGAAACTTCATACGTTTTTGAGGTAATTTAATTTCCTTTCACCCCCCCCCCCCCCCAAACTCAATTTGGAAGGGTTTTAGAGGTGCGCTAATATTTGACAAAAAAAAAATCAAAAAACCGAGAGGATGGGGGAAGTAATTAAGACCCCCAAAAGATACTCCCCTAATACCAACTCAATTCAAATACCAATTTTCAACCCTACAACTATTTTGGTGAAGCTGTAGAGATGCGCAAAACTTTAAAAATGCCGAAATTTCAGGTTAATATACCGAAATTTAACAATACTTGTATTAGTATTCGGTCTGCCTGAAAGAAAATCCTACATACCGAATTTCAGCTCATTTGACCCAAAGGGGGCCGCTGGAGGTGCTCAAATGTAGCGGGGGGAATATATATATATATATATATATATATATATATATATATCAAACATCATCAAAATTTTCATAATCGTGCTTTAGGGGTTATGAAACGGGTAGAAAAAAATGTCCCGCTCCTCCCGCCGACCTTCGACGTAGTGCAATAAATAGTCTATTTTATTCGGTGGAAAAATACGGCTAAAGCTTATGTTATTGTTTTGAATGTTTTTATCTGAAACTATTTTAATGCGAGTCTTTTTATCTATCTCATATATCTGTGATGCGTAGCCCTAAAGAGGTTTCAGTAAGTGTATAAGTTGAATTTATGTCTGATTGTAAGTTTTAATTTTGAATGCTTCAAAAGGAGTGAATAAACAAGTCTTAATCTTTGATTCAGGATTTTTCTATATTTCTTAATATGTGAACCTCACGTCTTTCATGGGTCAAATGTCAGACCAAGAAAACAATTTCAACAGTTTCTGTCAGTGGAATCTCAATAAGGTCAAGGAAAACTGGAGGAAAGGTTTCATATCGAAGAGTAAATGTTATATGATGTGATTTGTTGTGATCTAATCCGGGTATTCAAGAACTTAAACCAGTCATGAAATTTAATTAAATGCTGCTCTAGAATATTTGAAGCATGGTAGGATTTTTATGTTCTTTTAATATTGCTGTGCCATCTACATATATTTTTATTAGAATATTAGAAGTGCAAAGAATGTAGTATGAGCATGAATTGTAGAGTAGTGGAGCGAGCTTGTATTGTCTTATTGTCTAAATTTATGATTCATAAATGTTTTATAATACTAAATTATATATTACATTTAATTTCTCCCCAAACTGTATTTTGAATTGCTTATTTTTGATTTTTTGTGGGGTTTTTTTAGAACTGAAGATGAATGTATATCATTCGAAACTAGCTTTCAATAAAAACAAAATTATAGAAGTGGCAAATAATTTATCAGTTCCTAAAGTGTTGTCTTACTTACCTATGTAATATACAAATGAAATATTACAAATGAAATACGAGGTGCTGAATTTATTAGAACAAAATTACTGCAATTAAGAGTTAAATATTGGTCATTATAGATCACGCTCTGAAAGGCTGTGAAGATCTTCCCACTCTTCTTGTGAAGCTACAGCTGGAACAAAAATAAAAAAGATACGACGGACTTTAATATATTTGGTATTAGAAAACCCTTTCAGAGGGAGACAAGAAGAAAACTATTTCGGCCGGGGAAAGAACGCTCCCTTCATCTTTGACAGGATAACTGCTACCATTCCTTCCTTATCTTTGTATGGCAAGAATGCCCCTCAGAACTTTTTTCTTTATTAGTAGTGGATGTTCATTTAGACTATTTTTCATTTGAATTTTCTTTAATTAAATTAATTAAATCATTAAAAGGAAATGAAAACCCTTGAGTGTATATGTTTTTTTAACTTGGACGTAGTAAAAACCATCAAAGTTTCATTAGAAAGAATGATATACTCAAAACTGCAATTATTATTCTCTTTGTGTTACACGAATTCTTTGTAATGTCATTTCGGTAATGCGAAACAACCCTGCTTCCATAGACGAAGTAAGATTAAACTGTTTTATTTATCTATCTTACCTTGACGAGGGTATTTTATGAATCGCTTGACGATTATAACGTATCTAAAACTAATATTCGATTTAGATATGTTAAGTTAGAGGAGACTTTTTTTCTTTTTTAGTAAAAAGATAACAAAACAAGTAAATTTTACTTTAAATCACAACAGTTAAAGTACTTTCTTGTGCTTGTTATAAAAAATTAAAAAATACAAAAACAAAGTAATATCTTGAGATTTTTTTTAAATTTAGTTTTCACATTATTTTTAGACTAAATATAAAAGTTAAAGATTAAAATAAACAAATTTGTGAATAGTCATGTGTTTTGGTTTATTATTTTCAATAATAGGCCTTCGTAATCGACCAAGGAAAAACACTTTTTAATCCCCCCTCAAAATTTGAGGTTTTACGTTTCAAGATACCTAGAATCCAAATATTATATTCTGTTGATATCGAATAAAAATATAAAAACGCCATATAGTTGTGCCAATAGCCGATTTGAGAGGACAAAATTCAATGAGCATAATTTTCGATTGGAAATCACGCGTTCGTCAAAAATAAATCTTTGATGGTTTTTAATTAATTATTAAAATTATTTTATGCCGAAAAATTAAAAAAAAAAAATTTCTAAAATTATAATTTCAAAGAATTTAACAGAATTAGGATGAAATATCATTAATACTAAGAAAAAGAATGTGTTAAAATTAATTTATTCTATTTCCTAATCTTCAGGATCGACATTCCTAGAAAAGTTACACTCAGACTAATGTCCGTCATAATCGCTTAGCGACTACTAATAAAGTGATTAACCGAATCCCACTGCAAACCGAATCCAAAGGGCCAGGATTAAATTTTATTTTTAGGTCAAGTAAAAAAAAATTGTTACTGCTTTTTAATTGATTGATTTTTTGTTGCTTAGTTCAGTCAATAAACTGAGTTAATTTAATGTAATAATGGTGTCTATTTCGAAAAAATTACCTAGAATGCTGTTGACTTTTATTGACGTTTTTAAAAGCCTTTTATTTGCACCCAATCAACAGTTGCCGCAAGGCTTCTTCAGGACTGTACTATCTTTGATTTTTTGATCTATGATCATTTAAAATTTTCTAATGTTAGTCGCTAATGATGATAGTGGGTCCGCCACAGTTTAACTATGTTCGCATCACGTTAACCGGAGTTTTGAAATACTACCTATGTTGCAACAGCAATTTCTTCGGAAGTTGACTGCAGTACTTTCCGCTCCTTAGTTTTTTGGAGCATGCAAATAATTTTTATTTCGGTCTTCCTGATCCCGCGATACCACGATATCGCTGACTATCGGAAGGCTCAGAAAGTTTGCTTTAAGAAGACATCTATCTCATAAAAACCGACATCTTTCTCTGGGTATTTTTTGAACGCTCATTAATTTTCAATGCTAATCGTGCTAAATTGTCTTTCAAATCTGTATAAGTCTTGTAATTTGATACGTCTATTTTGTAAGTATTAATAATTTCCTATAAAATTTCAGAGGTCTATTCATGAGAAGAAAATTTTTCCCACAATTAAAAAAAAAAGTGAGAATAGAAATGGTGTTCAATTAAAAAAAAAAAAAAGACAACAGTACATAGTGCAAAACTTCGGAAAATTTGATGAACATTTCTTGAAAGAATGCAAAAAATGCTACAACATGTAAAAAAAATTTGTCTTGGGATACCCGGAAGAGTGTTTTACAGAATATAGAAGTATTGTTTATCTATTTCAATACTTTGATCATTGCCGTTTTCGAAAACCAATTGTAATCATATTAAATTGGTGGAAGCTATGTTAGTCTGGTGAGAAAGAAACATAATTCTCTGATTTAGCTGAAGCCATCTTGAGCGATAACACACTGGTACTAGTTACAACTATAAATGACTGTGGGTCTGCTTGTTCATGCCTTTCTTAATCGATTTGGCAAGAAAATCAAAGGTCACAGGACGATAGAAATTTAAAAAAAAAATTATTAATAAATATTTATAAATATTGTTTTAACACGAAAATTAATTATTTTTAATCACATGATTTTTTTTTGTGGATTGTAATTATAAACTGCTTATTTATAAAATGATATGGCAAGGTATATCCTTTATTTTTTCATATAAAATGCGTCAAATTATTCATTTTCTTATTCGAGAACTAAGGGTTATACCAAATGTTTTATATCTAAATCTGTATGCAATTGGAAGTAGGGAAGAGACAGTAATTCACAGTGTACGGTTTAGAGTTTTGAGATAAGTGGAAGGTGAGGTATATCACCTGCTAATAGGCTAGATGACTTGCCTGATCGAAGAGCTACGATTACTAACTTAACCCCAAGTCATCGTTTTTTATCAAGCCTCATCTCCGTCTTCTGATAGGGATAGGTTTATAGGGTTTTGGAAACGAGGAGATAAGAGTAAATATAACAGTTTGTATATATATATATACAATAATATACAAAGTCAGCAATATTTATCTATCATTAAAAGAATTATTTCGATTATTTTCACCATTTTAGATTGAATTTTCAACTCCCCAGCACATTAAAAGAAGATTTTTTTTTAAATTTTAGACGAGGCATAATCTCTTAATGTTATTTTATTCTTGCATTAGAAATTTTCATTATAGGTTACATATAGAGCAACAATTAACAAATTAATTTCTAGGTGCTTTATGAATAAAAATGAATTTACAGTAAAATTTAGAAGGGATGATGCTCGCAAATGGTGAAGTGTCGAATGATGTTTAATTAAGTATGACGGAATAAAAAAAAAAAAAAAGGGTAAAAGTATTAAATTTTATTTGTAACCTCGCAAGAAAATACTTTATAGTTTATCGATTGAGATTTTCTCCCAATAAATATTTAATGCACGATTTTATTTTATTTTCTAATTTTTTTTCTTATGATTTTATCATTAAAATACAAGTGTTTACAGAAAAAAAAATGCCAGTCAAGTAATCGGTTGACTTTATAGAATTGCTAAAAACATGTAATGAAAAAATGGAAACTTTGGGTGAAGTGAAAAAGATTTAATTAAAACATACACCTGAGCAGAAACTCTAAATAATTTTTACAAACTCGCTTCACGACCCCTTCATCACACTAAGTTTAATTAACTGACCAACTTTTTCCTGCTTTTTATTTGTCTTTGTTTTCAGAATGATTATAAAAAAGTGTTAAGAGATGTACTTATCCATCTATATATATCCATATATATATATATAAAACTTAAAATACATAAGATTTAAAAAAAAGATAGAAAAGGGCACGAAGTGAACGACACGGATGCTTGGATAATACTGTCTTTATTTATCTTCTGCAAGGGTATATATAGTATTACATTGTTTATTTAATCTGGCTGGATCTGGTTTGACCCCCCCTTCCGAGATGAGGTGCCCCAAAAATTTTATCTCCGTTCGAAAGAAATGAGATTTCTCTTTCGATAGCTTTAACCCAAATTCGCGGATGCGCTCAAAGACATCCTTGAGGTGTGCTACATGGCACGATGTGGATGAACTAAAAACGATAAGATCGTCCATGTATATTTGGCAGTAATCTTCCCCTAACCCACGGAGAAACTCATCCATCAGGCGCTGAAAAGTAAGAGGCGCGTTTCTAAGTCCGAACGGCATTCGGGTGAATTCATAATGCCCTCTGCCAAAGGTGAACGCCGTTTTTTCAATATCCTCCTCTCGCATCCGCACTTGATGGTAACCGGATTTAGAAAAACACGGGCTCCAGCCAGACGATCTCCTCGAGCCTAGGGAGGGGATACCTTTCCTCTTCAGTATTTTCGTTCAGTTTCCTATAATCGATTACCAGTCGATAAGTGGGGTCTGCTTGTGGGTTTAACTTCTTTTTTTCCACAATCCACAAGGGGCTGCTGAATGGTGACGTACTATGCCGTATGATCCCTTGACGAAGGAGATCACCGATTTGATCATTGATAATTGCCGTCATTGACTGAGGATATCTCCGGCCTTTCGTGTAGGAAATTTTGTTTTTCTTAAGCGTTATCTCGTGTTTAGTCTTCCCAGTGGCGGGTAACTGCCAGCCCTCCCTGTAAAATATGTCTGTATATTCAGATAATAATGATTCCGGCCTTGGTAACTCTGTACGAACCATCTCTACGCGAAGTTCCTTTCCGTTCATTTTAAATTCTTAGTGGTATGATTTCGACCCTAGAGTCATTACCCAACTTCCCAGACTGCCTTGCATCTGAAATCCGACCTTCTCTAAAATATCACACCCGATCAAAATATCGTATTGGTTAGTTAATTTTTCTAACACGTGTACGACCGCGCTCGTTTTTACTCCGTTGAGATTTTCTAGATCCCATATATACTCCCCCAACACTTTACAAGGACCACTCAAAGTGATACCAGAACATCTACATACCTTAATTGAGAGATCATTGTCCCGCTTCTTCAACACCCCTCTACTGACCAAGGTACTGGTGTTCCCAGTATCGATTAGCGCCCTAAATCCATCGCTGCGCATCGCTCCCACACTTCACAAACACTATTTATTAACTCTTATCTGCCTGGGTTGTCCTCACCTCCTCAGATAGTAGTTTCCTTCTTCGCATCGGTTTTTTTGGATTTGTGTTTCCGGTTTGCCTGCACGCTTGATATTCCAGCTATCTTCGTCCAGCTGGGCCTCTGCTCGTGTTCTTCGTCTGAAGAACTCTTTTCCGAGTAATCTTCGGAACTCGACGTTGACACGTCCCTAGGCCGTCTTGTTCTGTGAGTGTTCACCTCCATCGGTTCAGAGGCTGGGTTCCGCCTGAACATCCAAGGGCAAGCTCTAACGACATGACCTTCGCCACATTCAAAGCATTTACCTGAGGGACAATTAGCTGCGATGTGCCTTGAGCGGTTGCATTTGTAACATCCACGAACGTCTTCTCTTCGGGGTCCTCGTGGCTTAAAGCCTTTCTGCCCATCTTTACCGTCTCTAGAGCCTCTTCTATGTTCGACTCTTGACGGGTACAATGGCTGAAGCCTGGGGCCAAACCGTTCTCTATTCTGATCTCTGTTGCCCCTAGTGTTCCTGAAAGGCGCTTGTCGCGACTGTTGTTCATCTGCTTCTTCTTCTTCTCTGGCACCTTTGTCCATTACGTCCCTGACACACTCGACGAAGGACTTTTCAGGAGCAAACTTTTCTCTGTTCCTTAAGTTTCCTCCTAGCTGCACTTTCAGCATCTCGTAAATTCAACAGCTCCTGGGCTGCCTCGGCCTGTCCTACGGTCTCGATCAATTTTTCTGAGATGGCCGTGAATTGGTTCAGCATGGTTTCATCAAAGCATTATCCGACTGCCCAGATCTTCTGCTTTCCGTGAAGAGACGATAAACGTCTTCTTCTGGATCTATAGGTTGATCATGACTGTTTCCTGGTGTACTTTGAAGTACTGCTTCCTGACTTGGTCGCAAAACCATTAGCTTGAAAAAATTCTTTTCTCTTTTTCGTTTCTCGATCCCTAATAACGTACACTTTCTCCCGAGTTTCGGCACCAGTTAAAATACTTAAAAAAATAAGATTTAAAAAAAAGATAGGAAAGGGCACGAAGTGAACGACACGGATAATACTGACTTTATTTATCTTCTGCAAGGGTTTAAATTACAATGTTTATTTACAATAGTAATTTATATACAATATTTATCATATATATAATTTAAATTGTTTTATTAGTAAATATTACTATTATATCACTTTACGGCAACATATAATAGCGCTGTATGTTTGCTTTAATAGAAGATAATATAATATAATGAAAATGCACCATGAATCACGAACTTGTTTATTAAACTTATAATCAACTACATATATAAATATAAATAATGTATAATACGAGAGATACAGACACAAACGGCATCAACATATGGTTTCAATAAATAATTGGAATTTAAAATTAACAAAGAGCAATACTCCATTGTTTCAGTTTGATTAGTTATACTACACTTAAAACAAGTAATAAAATTATTTAATTAGAGTGGAAAAAAAAATTGCGTTTATAACCTTTATCACCAAAACATATGATCTCTGTAATAAATTTCAATATACCTTTTGATGTAAGTTTCTTATGACCTTCAAACAAAGTACCCCTTTCGGATCTTCAATTTCAGCCAAAAATCTATTAAATTACTTAAATTTATATACGAGTCTAATTTACAAAATTTGAGATGATTTACAATATATTTTAATATACTTTTTGATGAAATTCTAATATGACCTTCAAGTAAAGTACAACTTCCGGTTTCCCAATGAACCAAAGTTTACCAAAATTTATTATGTTTTTTATATTAATACATTGGTCTTAAATACCAAATTTGAGAAGTTTCGCATAATATTTTAATATAATTTTTGATGAAAATCAGAAATGACCTTCAAGTAAAGGACCACTTCCGGTAATCATGCAGTGACCAAAAAGGGAGGTTCACAACTAGATTACACAGTAATCCTAGATTCAAAATGTTAACTTTCTACAGCTAACAGTTTTTGAAGTATGCGAGGTACGTACGAACGTGCGAACGTACGTAAAGACGTCACGACTAAACTAGTCAAAATAGATTCAGGGATGGTCAAAATGGATATTTCCGTTGAAAACTGAAAACCGAAAATTTTCCCGAATACAATACTTCCTTTATTGCGTACAAGGAAGTAAAAAGTGTGTACACGAGTAGATTATTCTGCAGAATAGATATCTACTTTCATGAGTTATTCATATTTATTAACTTTATTATAATAATAATACAATAAATAATAAATTCAAATTACTATTCAAGTTAATAGTAATTATTAACATAATAATAAGTATATTGTCTCTACTATTATTTTAATTTTTGATTCCATATTATAGCATGTTTTTTTCACTTATCTTGGATGTTTGGTATAATGACTCTTCTTGGGTTGTATTATCTAATTGAGATTAAATTAATAGTACTCAATGGAAAATGCATTATCACATTGTGTATTAATATAAAATAATTGAATTATAAATATAAAATAAACATATTTATTATTTTTTTTTAAGTAATATGTAATTATTAAAGAAGTATACATTTTTTTTTTGTAAAAACATTTCTGACAAATTTCTTGTTATATCTGAAGAAAAGTTCTTAAAGTATTGGAAAAGGCAGTACACATTGAAGGTAATGTTATTTCTAGGTAAAGAGGGATGGTGAAGTGTTAGTTCAACAGTTCTGTCTTCTTCGATTGCTGTTGGAAGACGTGGAACTGCTTTTGCCAATGTCAACAATATTGCGGTTGTAAATATTGTCATAAAGGATAAATCGTACAATTACAGTCCGATTGTGTTAAGTAATTTTCAAAGTTAAATACGACTAATGTCTAAATCATTGTGAAAAATTCACATAGCTTCGGGAAGTGTGAAGCCACGTAAATGTCATATCCTAACTTTCAAAAAACCTTAAAAAAATAAAATTTTCATCATAGTTGAAATGCATGTTTAATAGTATGAACTAAAGCATGTGATTTACTACCGAGAAGAAAAATTTATAATTTATTTTCACTCGATAGTAATGCACTTGCTCAGCAACAATTAGTATTATTGTGCATAATATCTTCGCAAAAATAAAATTATAAAATAATCTAACTCAAACCGTTTTGGTCTTCACACTTTGACTTGAAGATAATATTTTTTTAGTCATTGATAAGTAATCGTCAGTCCCAAATATCTCTTCTTTATTAGATTATTGGTAAATAATTATGTCCAGGAAAATTATCTGGACTCATTATATATGTGTATGTGTATATAATGTGTAATATGTGTAAATAAATGTTTTATACATTATATATACATTTATACATTCTTTTAAATCGTCCAGCTTCTATAAGAAAAATATAAAAAAAAAGAAAGAAATGAAAACGCATTTGTAAAGACACTATCCGGGTAAGGCGGGGAAAAGTGCCCCAGTGATAAATGCCAACCGAATTACTCACATGTACACCCTCACAAGAGTTTATTATTACCAAAGTTTCAGATTTGTGGTGCCCTCGTACATCCCATGATTGGCCCAACTATCTTGAAACGGTGTAATTTTTCACCATTTTTTTAATAAGCATTATACACTTTTATGAGCCATGGACCTTATGAACCTATCAACAGTAATTTTCGGGTAACGTTCCAACATTAAGAACGTTGCATTTTAATTTTATTGCTGTTTTCCGAAAAAAACTGAAACAAATTTATGAAAATTTGGATAAAAACGACTATTAATCTAAAAGTTGTTCAGCTGGACAAACTAGCCATAGGGTATCTTTGGCTAAGCCATAATCGCACCCTCATTTTTTTCCATATTTTTCGAATTTTTTTCCATATAACAGATACTGAAATGTTATGAAAGAAATTGTGCATTTCTTGAAGTTTAATACAATTCATTCAATTTTTTTTTTAATTGTAACAACTTAGGCTGAAAGGTCGGCACATATTAAAAGAAGTTTAAGACTTACAACGTGATTTATCTCTTGACCGCACCCCCAACCATATTTTCTTGATCTGTTAACGAGACATGTTAACGATGTCTCCACTATTCTTTATGATAATTTTAACTATTTATTTTTGTTTGTTAATGAATTATATTCATATTGATTTTTATTTAACTGTATTTACAACATATTTTTTGCCAATAAAGACAGGTTTAATAAAAAAATCTAAATAAATCGTGTGAAACTTCAAGACACGCAGCTTTAAAAAAATTGATTAGAATAAATAAAATGTTAATGAAACATTTTAAACATCAAGACTAAAAACTTATACACTTCGGTCAATATCTATGTACAAATTTATGGCAGATTATGACAGATCTGTTTGTTTGGAGTGAAGTTACACGCTATAGGTCCAACTAACAACGAGTATATATGTACATATATATATATATATATATATATATAGAGAGAGAGAGAGAGAGAGAGAGAGAGATTAAATGAACAGAGCAGAAAGTTTGATAAAAATTATTGAATGTATTAAAAAATGAAATTAATTGAAATTCAAAATGTAATTAGTTTGCCCTTTCAAAAAATAATCGTGACACAGATAGACCAAAAGCGGAGAAATGCTGAAAACTGCATATAAAAAATTTTACCCGATTGCAATATTTTCCTTACCCTTGGAGCTAGGATAAACATGGCTACGATGTTTAATGCACTGTATCTTTGCTAAGAATGAATTTGGATTTCAATGATTTTTATTTTTTAGGGAATTCAATTATCTTTCAAATGAACGCTTGTTAGTTTACTTAATCAAAATCTGCCATCGTTTTGGGTATGAAAAAACCCATAGGCTTAGTTTATTTAGTAATTTAAACACTTTTTTAAATTTATTTGACCAAAAATCAATTATTTTTTGTTTATATTTTTACTTTAATGTACTTTTTTTATATAGTTAAAATTTGGAAGAGATCGGTTCTGTAGTTTTTGGTTTAGACCTTACAAGCGAAAAACGGGCTGTCCTTTTATATAATAGTATGATTACATGTGGAATTATAGTGTAATTTATTAATTTTGAAAGTCGCTGCGTAGTTATACGCCTTAAATTAATAAACTAAATCATATGTGATGTTTCTATTTATTTAAATTTCTTTATAAATTTATTTGATATGTCAGTAACTTGAGGAGAAACCGTTGGTATCTGGTACCGTTGGTAGTAGTAATCCAATGACTGATTAGGGATTATTTGCCACTTCTATAATTTATTTTATATATTATTTTATAATTTAAATTATAGGGGCAAATAATTTATCAATCCCTAATTGCATTGATCCTTCTATATCATCATGCGGATGTCAAATGATACTCCAATGACATTTCTATAAAAGAAGGTCCCGAGGGAATCTTCTTTTCAGATATCTGAAGGGATTATCGAGAATTGAGTGAGGGGCAAGGTTGGAAACTAATGTATTTGAGTGAATATAGATTTTCTAATGGATTGATAAGTATCTATTTCGGACCAAGTCAGGAACGTATGGAACATTATGCTCATTGATGGTTATGTCTGTGACCGATAAGGGAGCATTGGGGATTGTAAGGATTGAATAGGGAAATAATTACTTGCACAATCATAATCCACGTATCTTTATAATTACTTTTATATACAAAAGAACAAAAAAATGATTGTTTTTATGAACAATTCATTGAGAACACGAATGGCATAGAAGACTAGGTAAAAGCTTTTCATAGCCTACATAAGGGAGATAGGAAGGAAATGGGGCGAAGCTCTCTATCCAAGGGGGTTTAAGAGTACCCTATAAAGTGCGTAATCTTCAGCCGTCTTTTGAGAAATTCCTTCGATTTAGAGGAATATTCAGCCTTTTATCCTATTTGTTCTAGTCTCCAATAGGCTTCATTCAAGAAGAGGACTGTTAATAACTTCCAGCTTGGAACAGTTTCATTGCGAACAGTATAAGCCCAATTTCTCACACGACTTTCGTTACAGCTTTGGGTTAAAGTCAAACACAAACAATGTTTGCTATATCTTATATTAGTCCGTCTAATTTTTTCATTTTTTTTCTTTTATGTTTAGTTTTGTAAACAATCAAAATATTTAAAATGCACGTCTGGAATATTCTAGAAAATGTATAGTTTTCGAGTGATCAAAATACTAAACTAAGGTTATTTGCATATGTATTAACATTAGGTGCATAGGTAAATGTGCAAAATAATTAATAAGATATGTTTAAAGTTCAAAACGCTATATCTCTGCTAATACTGAACCGATTTGGATGTTTTTTTTTTGTTTTGTAGGAAATTCAATTATCATTTAAATAATTTTGTAGTGATTTTTTTGGGAATAGGCAATATAGAAAAACTACAGTTACTATAGAGGGAAGATTTAAGGAAATTTCATTTTATTCGTTAGGTAGCTGCAACTGCGCACAGAGTGGCCGATTTGGTACACACGCATCGGACGGCAAAGACCTACAAAGCGAAATAATAATCAACAAAATCGGTTTAAGAGATAATCGTGGTACAGCCAAACTGGCCAATGGCCAAAGTGCGTTTTAAGGACTCGGTGGATTATAAAACGTTTAGATCCTTTGAAAACTGTACATCGAAAATTTGACCCGAATACAATACAATCCTTATTTAAACGGCAAGAAAAATAACAAGAAACTGCTGATAGATTAAACCGAAATTTACTAGACAACGTTTTTAACTTCCTATTTTTTTTAAACACAGGTCTGTTTGAATTTAAAGAGTTGAGCTTTGGGGCTTTTTAGTCTTATCCTTACAATCAAAAATCCTACCAAGAATCTCAAATGTTAGTTATTATATTATAAATGAATTTAATTACAAATTCTTAACCAGTCATCATAATATATTTCCGATAAACCTCGGAGGCGTCTTCAAAGAAGAAGCGTTGTCACAAAACTTCAAAAGGCGGAATTATCATTAAAGTAGAATTATCTTCACAAGACATTGGGATGTGAAAATTGTCTGCTGTCAAATTTACATATGTGTAGTACTTTATAACAGTTTTCAATTTAAATAAAAATAAAATAATATTAAAAAATAACAGGTTTCAAAAACTATCACTTAATTCAATTTGATAATGATTTCTACATAAATAATAGAATGGATTACAGTTACAGTGCGGAAGATATAAGCAGACTGTAAGGACCTCAATCCCCTAGTTGCCTACGAAGCAGCTGTTCTAAGTCCTTTGCATTACAATGAAACTCAACCACAATCTCCCTAGTCCTTTAAAATCAAGTCCACTTATCTTCGAAATTTTATATTACACATTTAGTACATAATTATAAATATCTAGGCTAATGCAATGTCAAAGGAAAATTTTAGTGATGATATCAGTAAAATAATTATTATGAACTATATTTCTATAAAATTCAGTAAGTTGTAATATTTATCATCATACCGTTTTGTTGTAAGTTATAATCTAGCAAACGTTGGTCAGAGGGATGGTCAAATTGAAAGCGGTTATGAAGTAGTATTTAATGTATGAAGACATTTTGGCCAAATCTGTACACTTTCTTCAGATCTACAAAAGAGATAAGAGCAAAAATGAATTATTTTTCCCCTTCACCTCCCAAAATAAGTACTCTAAGTAATTCTATCTGTCTGAGTGACGCTACAACCCGTTGCCGGTTGGCCTCCTGCAACAACCTCTAATTGTCACGATCTCGCGCAACCACCATCCAATTGTGGACTCCTAGGATACTTCGGGCATCAGCAATAATGCAATCCACACATCTTACTCTTGGTCTTCCTCTCATATCCACTTGGAATCCTCCTAATATTCGACGGAAAACATTCCTTTCGAAAATGCCGAGGTCTTGCTCTATGGTTTTAGTGGTTGTCCGGTACTCTGATGCACACAACAGAACCGGTCGGATCAGAGTGTTTTAATTATCAGAGATTTATAATTGTACACCTCTAAAATCCCATAGGTTGGGTGGAAGAAACAGCCTCTGTCCGATTTTCTCATATTACGTATTATTATTCTGGTAGTTGCTAACATGTTTTGCATTGTAATTTTAGTTTCTACTATTCTACTTGCTAAATGCACTCGCCGAATGCTTGTATCATCGCTCGTTTTCCCTTATTTCGACTGTTAACAATCCGTTCAATCTAATAATTCTTAAAAGTTTTACTTAAAAATAAATGCTAGTCATCTCCAAATGGATAATCTAATAAAAAGATTCCAGAGGAAAAAGTCGTAACTCTACTATTGTTTTACCAACCGCTATTGCTTTTCAACTTTTACGCGATACATGCCGTTGACGCGTGGCGAAAACTTGGAGTTAGCAAATAAAACATACATTTTAAGACGCTCATTTGTGGTAATTCAAAAGTTATGAAAGACCCATCTTATCGCATTTCGTTATCTTTAAAGTTGAAATATATATATATATATATATATATATATATATATATATATATATATATATATATATATATATATATATATATTTCAACTTTAAAGATAACGAAATGCGATAAGATGGGTCTTTCATAACTTTTGAATTACCACAAAAGAGCGTCTTAAAATGTATGTTTTATTTGCTAACTATATATATATATATATATATATATATATATATATATATATATATATATATATATATATTATATTAGAACCTTGTATCCTGAATGTCATTATTATTTTAAAGACACCTCATAAACTGAAATGTTGGAGAAATTATAAATCATTTTTTTTATTTCTTTTTGATCGTATTTCTATTAAATATATTATTAATCCAGTAGGTGTAGTATTTTTCTGAACAAAAATTCAAGAAAGTAGTATCTGAAATGATTTTTCAACAATTGAAGTGCTCGAGGCAAGAACGAGGCAATCCACAGATCTTTATTATGTTAGTTTGGGTACTTTACAATAGACAGTCCTATTGTCTCATGGAAGAGCTTTTCATACTCCCTCTTTTCTTAGGTTTAGAAGATAACGAAAGAAAACAAAAATGATATAAGTAAACACATATATATTTAAGAAAGCTATGTTTTCTCTCAATTATTATGCGATGAATGCTCCTGTTTCTATTCTCGTTATAGTAACGAACTAACAAGATCTTTACCCAGTATAACATAGGGATTATTTGCATTAAAACTTAATCCACTATTAGTTGTTTGTACAGCGAATTCTTCTGTTTGGCACAGGCTAAAGTATTTAATAAAGCTGCGTTTCCTTCTCAGCCGTAAACATTTCAGTACTATTTTATGATCTACGATCCTCATGATCATAGTAATATTTAACAGGCATGAAATCAACTAAAGTTTTGGACTATATTAAAAATTGAAAGAATAAAATTATAAAGAATAATAATTGATAAAAATTCGATTTAGCATTTACTGCCACATTTAGCATTTACGGAGGGAATGTGAACTGTGGTTTTTGTACTATGCTATAAAGAGCAGACAAGACGACCTCAATGCACCCCACTTCTAATCTTATACACTTCAAGATGCAGATTCCATCTCAACTTATCCCACCATTCTCATTCGCTGCTTCAGTTAACGTCATGTTGTACTAATCTAATCAGCCTATCAGGCTACCTACTCTAGTTGAATTGGCTTAATTTTGTATTAAATGCGGCGGATAATATTTTCCAATGAGCTTGGAAAAGAATAAATAATTGTCTCCATTCTGATATTTGACCAACTATAACACAATGCTTTATTTATTATTTCATCTGCTAAAAAAAGAAATATAAAACATTTTGTATCTTCTTTTTATGATTACATGAATAATGAATCCTGATCGTCTAGATATATGTTATAATTTAGTTAGTTAAAATTAATATAAGGATTATTGAACACAATTAAATTTTGTTAATGGAATCAAAAAAGAAAATTAAGTATTAAATTGCAGCTTATGTGAATGGGAATCAAAAAGCTAAAGCACACAAACCAGTTTATTACATCTCATCTGACTATGATAGTGAAAAATGCTCAAGTACTAATAATTGTTCAATTCAGTTACAGATTTATGCCTTCTTCAGTAAAGACTTAGTCTTTCTAATTCATTAGTATATAGAAAATCAGTATAGTATAGGTAGAATAAATCTGTACGTAAACTGCTTAAGTAACATTTTCAAAGCTTTATAGGAGAGCAAAAAGAAGTTTCGGGTCTTATACAGAAAGCGGAGGCATTTATATTTCATGATTAAACATGAAACTAACGCGGACAATGGGGAAGGAGTGTTATTTATTTGTGGGTCAGTTATAATTTCTGATTGTTGGAGGAGTTACAATGGAATACCGAACCTTGATGGATATAATTTCAAACATCAAACAGTCAATCGTGAAGAGAATTTCGTAGAACCATCAACCGGAGGTTATACTTACATAGAAGGAACCTGGGCGTTTGCAAAAAGAAGAAACAAAAAATAATAAGGGATTTCGCGGGAATTATACAACTCATATTAACGCGAATACACGTGGAGACACAGGAATAAGGATAAAGGATTATTCCGCCAAATAATTGAAGATATAACCCTTTTTCATCCAATAGAGTCTCTTCAGTGAAAAAATAATTAAATGTTCACAAATTTGTAAACAAGTTTTTTTTTTTTTTTTATGTTTACCTTTTAAAATATGTGAGTAACAGAAGACAGAACTATTTTTCTTATCATTCCTAATCATCACACTGTAAAGTTTTTACAAAACTTTTAAGAACAACTTTAAGTTCAACTTTGATTTTTATTTTATTTTTAATATATACTGCATATTTCATCATACTTATTGCTATATGACATGAACGGGAAAGTATATAAAAGTATTATAGTATGTTTTTTCACAAAAACTCATTTTTCAATTGTAAAGCTATTGATATTATAAATGTGATTTTTATAACTTATACAACCATAGGCTATCTGAAAAAAATGTGTTTTTTTTTAATTAAGTGATATTTCTTTAATAGTTTTCAAATTGAAACTTCATTCAATGTTTCAATTATTAGAACACTTCGGGAGAGAGGGGACTACCAGAACTTTAAATTAAACAACCAGTTACCATCAAAAATTTTGATTGTAAATATTCCAAGGCCAAAGAGGTGAAAATGTTTCTCGGTAATAGACTGCATTGTTTAGAATTCGTCACATTTCATTTCGATGTTTTTAGGTAAAGGATCAAAATGATAATAAATATGTCAAAACGGCAATAAAGCTTCACATTTTTTACACTTTATCCTAAATCTCGAATATAATTAACAAATCACGCTTTCAATCACTAATTTCACTCATGTTAAAATGTTTTCGTAGTGAACTTGGTTTAACATGCTTGAAGATGACAACGATTACAAAAATTACCTATTTTTAAAAATAGCTTTTCTCCGTTTCTTCCCTTAATGGGAGCATTTCGCAAATTTAATGCATATAAATCTTCTTGAAGAAATTCTTTGAATGATAGTGAAAACCGCATCAAAATCTACTTTTCGAGTTTTGCGAACACAAAGATACCCAGGCTGAATTTTTATATATATAGATTGTTGCATATTTAACTATATATCATATGGTATATTTAACTATACATACAGCATATGGCCAAAATAATGCAAATACGATAGTAAAATCAAATTTAGCAAAATAGGAGGTAATTATTGGGATCTCACGCTGCTGATAAGAAAGGGGGCGTGGCCTATGTAAGGTTATGCATCCTCACGTCACCAGTTACCCCCACCATTTTTCCCCTTTCCCCTACTTTTTGAAAAAAACGCGTCTCCCCACCAACATCAACTTCCTGTCATCAACTTCCTGCAATTCTTCGAATGTAATGTCTTTAATTTTTTGAAAATAGCGCCATTCCCCTCACTGTCCTCTACAGTTTACATGATACAGTGTGAATACAGTTTACACATAGGTATTCACAGTCGATCTTATAGGCCACGAATCTTTGGAACTTACAATCAGAGCCGATCGCAGAGTCAATTATTAATTTATTGGAATTGATCATATCCGAAACCTCAAAAGCCGAATCAAAAAAGAGGCAATTTTTCAGCTGTTTCCAATATGGAAGAACATGAAACTGTTCAAGAAAACAAAAACAAGGCTATTCAACACCAACGTATAGTCAGTTCTACTCTTTGGATGTGAAACATTGAATGTGACCGAAACCATTACCCGACCCCTTCAGATTTTCATCAACCGCCGTTTGCGAAAAATCATGGGGACCTGATGGCCAGAAAGGATCTAGAATGAGGAGCTGAGGAGTACGACAGAGCAGCTTCTTATGTACCTTGAAATAAGAAAAAAGAAATGTAGATGGATAGGACACACATTAAGAAAAACAGATAGGTCCGTCGAGAAAGAAGCTCTGCAATGGAATCTCCAGGGAGCAATACCAATAGCAGGGAGGAAGACCAAGAGAGACGTGGCGCAGATCCGTACAAAAGGACCTGGGCCGGACCGGCAAGACTTGGAAAGAGACGAAAGTTTTTGCAACAATAGAAACATTTTTTTTTTTAAATAACTGATATTTTTAATTAATTTAATATGGTTGAAATTATATCGCAATTGTTATTTAGTATTATTACAGACATTTCCACATTAATAAAATATAATGGGAGTAATAAACATTGAAAAAATAAATAAAAAATAAGATAAAATAAAAATAAAAAATAGGAGGCAACATATAGTTTTAATTTTTTTCACAATAGTAGATGGTGCATGGTACTACAATACCATGATACAATTTGATCGATCGAATGCGATCAATTAGTGCTCAATATTGTTAGGCCATTTACATAGGCATAAGCCTAAAAAATGCTTCAAGTTATCTTATTTGTCATTTATAATTTTTTTACACACGATAAATTTCGAATCAATAAAAAAATTGTATATTGTTAACTTATTCTTTTTATCTTCGAATAATAATTATTTGTAAATTTTGTAAACGTAGTAAATACCTAAAAAAGGCAATTATATTCGTAGAAAGCTCTATAGAGAAGGATATTAGTTCATTAATTCCCCTTTTGCTGGCCTTATACCTAATATACTATTTATTTTAAATAAAGTGAAGAAATAATTTAGAAAAAAATTAATTTCAAAGGCCCAGAGACATCCTGTATATAATTTTTTTCACTATTGCTAATAAAGGACATCTCATGCTCATAAATGAAATAAAGGTTTTTTGGCTTATCTTCTTTTAATCAAGAGCTATAGAATTTTGGCCACTAAATCGTCAATTTTCCCACTGTTTAAAATTATATTTAAAATCAATTCCTCCTCGTTTTTTGCTTTAATTGATTAGTAATAATTTCAAACATTTATCTGTAATCAATAAAACTAATAATTGTTAGAATAAATAAAACTCACAGCACTAAATATAATTAAAAGCCACACTTTTCCAGCAAAGCTGTTTTATTTTAATAGTGCTATGAATTGTCGCTGGAGCCATGGAATTTAATAACTGCTTTGTTGTTCATCTGACAAAACCTTACATCCTAAATGGAATTTTCATCTAGCCCTTCGTAAATTTAATAAAAAAGTTTTGTAGATAACAAAATAAATACGTTCGTAGTAAACTCAAATAAATTATAATGATTGAATAAATAGGAAAATAATATAAAAACAACTAGTTCACCAAGGACTTATTTTATAACCGTTATTTTATTTTATTCTTTCAGTTATATTTAGATACGTTTCAAGTTCTTTTTTCATGAATATAAATAGCTTGGATTATGGTATTTGAAATAGTGTATTTGATCCATAAATGCTAATGAATAAAGCAAACAAATATTTAACTTCTGTCTTGGCCGCAATACGTTGTTATTAAATTGTATGTAATACATTGCAGTTTTTTAATTAAAATAAAAACTGATATAATCAAAATATTGAGAAATAATATAAAATGTGAACTGGTGTAATTTAAGCACTTTTATTATTAGTGATTTAGTTTATTTTCTTTGATTTAATTTATAAATTTTTTGAATAATTTTTTCATGATCAGCAATCATTATACGAAGCAGAAATAGTGTATTAATGAATCCGGAATAACGTTTCATTGCAGTAATATTTGCTATGATAGCTGTAATCCGTTATTATTTGTTGATATAATCCAATATTTTACTGATAATATTTTCATAGTCAATAATAAACAGGTTCACCAGAGTTATATATTTCCTCTCACAAGGCGAGAATATATATGGCAGAATGTGTCCGTCGCCGATTTTGGTCAAATTTTTTTGGGTGGTTTTACATTGAAAAAAAAAGTTGACACATATCCAACCGTTTTATCCAATAGGCCCTAGAAAACTGTTTTATTTTATATCTCGAGTTTGAAAAATGATATCGACATGTTTTTTGCAGAAAAACATCTGCTTTTCAGAGTACATTAAAGGAAAAATATAAACATAAAAAAATAATTGATTTTGGCTATTTGGCAACGCCACTATGGTCGCGTAAATGGCAATATTCACAAACCAACGCACTCTTTTCATTAAACGGAAGCACACTCACATTATTCTTGATCCTCGACCCCAAAGATAAAACAAAGCGGGCTCAGATCATGCAGAAATTCAACCATACCTCATAGACCGGTGTTTTGATTTAAGGATTAAGTATTAGGTAGAATATTTGCCCCATAGAAGGATTAATCGATAGGGGAGTCTAGACGGCATCATTACGCGGAATCGCATGTCTTGGACCCAGTGGATATAATTGAAGAAATGGTATCACCAAGAAGTAGATGGGATCAGATTGTGTTATCGGCATTAAACTTCTAGATTCTTTAAGCCTTAGTAATATCTACTGTTATTCCTGTACAAGCAGAAATTATTATCAATATTTTTGAAAACCTTGTTTTGTTTTCCTTAAATCATGAATTTTCTCACCAATTTCTGGAAGGAAATGCTCTTACCAAACGAGTCCTATGGTGAATCCGAACAGTGGATCCTTATTTAGTCTTCATGAATAATGGATCAGACAATGACCTCGGCCGACTGTTTGCACTTCCAGATATTTTAATGTCTCGTATTTATGAGATGACTAATTCCCGAGCTTAGGGAACGAAACTGATCCCTGAGGAAGAATATTAAATCGAGTACCTTAGGCATCGCCGAATACCTGGTCCATTTTATTTCAAACCATCATTACTACGAATTACAGGAGAACGAAATAACCAATCGTTCTGAAATGTAATTGTTATTTTATTCTTTTGGGGGAAAAAGAGGGGAGAAAGTGTGGCGTTATCCGATATAGTTTTCATCACCTCACTCTATTTGCACTTTACAGGATTCGGACCCTTCAAAGCTACGTAACCGTTTCAATGAAACATTAGAAGTATAAGTATATACCTAGTCATACGGTTTGCAGGAGAAGCAGGAAGATTTTGAAGAAAAAATCATCCAAGGGGTAACAATATAAATTGGCAGTAAATAGGCAATACATTTTATAATAAAAACATGAATTAATCAATATCTTTCACTTTATAGATGTGTTTGTTTAGGTGCTCAGTAAAATTTCAGGGATTTCCGACTGAATCCTCAACGAGATAGGGTATGGTTTTGCACTACATTGGATACTTGATTTTAAAAAAGGAATATTATCTTAAGAAATCCAAATAAAAAGTAACTTAATAAAAATAAATTAAATTGGAAATTTTGAATTATATATTAGCGGACTTGGATCGGCGCAATGGAAGGATAAAAGAGGAAACTTCCTCCCCAAACTAACCTCTGAGAAAAAAAAAATACGGCTGTTTAAAATATATGTAGCTACTAATACCAATGCTCGTAACTATAATAAATCTCCAATCATTAAGTAGGGTGGGAATTGATCTTGGCACGCCTCATGAGATATCGATGGTTGTAGATAAATCAATGAAATTAATTATTTACCTTGTCTTTCCCTACGGCATTCGAATTTCGAAGGAATGATCGGTTTATTGCAATTTCATTCATAGACCATTATTTGTCTTATTCATCTGTATATATCTATATGAAGAAAGCTTCTTGCATCTGTGTATGTAATAATAGAGAAAGTAAATTAGTGTATTGAGTAATGAAGAGTCTTCATTTTTGTTTGTGTGTGGAAGGCACCCGACTCAACATTTCATGGGCTTCAACTACACTAACGAACCACCAATACGCTAAAGTATATATGCAAGTACATTCCGTCCCTTGGAACGAATTGGGTTGTAAGATATAAAAGTAATTCAATAGTCAGGGTTTAATTTATAAAATTAAATTTTATTACATAACCATTTTTCATTTCCATATTATTCAGGATTAGGAAATGTTTTGAAAATTACTGGAAATTATGCTTAGCTTTTCTAATGATCCGGCAGTACTCAAAAGTTATCTCTAGATCACTGGAATTAATTATCAAGAGAATAAGTTCACATTTTCTTGAGTTGGAAACGCTTATGGTCCATTTAAAATGTTGTTTTATTATATTCAGTCACTTCATGTCCATGCAGTTCCAAAAGATTTGTAAATAGGTACTGCTTAATTTTCAACTAAAATTTGCACCCTATTATGTATTAATGCATTATTTTTACTTTTATTATTAATATAAATTCATTCTCTTTCACTGTATCTTTTTTTCTGGCTTTATTTCTTTAATGTATTAATATTGCAAGTTTATTTTTCCTTAAAGGTTTAAACGTCATGTCATTATTATTTAATTTTTTTTCTTATTTGTTTATTTATGCTATTATTTACTTATTATTTTTTGTTCTACTCTAAGGCTCTAAAGCTCTGATTTTACATATAATATTACTCTAAAGGGATATGTCCCGGAATAAATATATAATTTATTATTATTATTATTTATTATTATTATATATATATAATAAAATAAAAAATGACGATAAGCATGAGGAACAGCAGTATCCGGTGGCATCCCTTCAATGACTTTAATTTACTTATATAGTTATGCAAGTAGATGTCTCATTCAGAACCTTTTCAGTCTATTTATATCTTTTTTTAGATGATGATTAAATATAAATTTGCTTGACTTTTGGGATTTCTCAAATCAATCAACTTTACTTATCAATAATTACCAATAAATATGTAATAAAAGTGTTTATTGCGTTGTTTTGCTAATAAAAGCGTTGTTTTGCTAAATAGGAATGAAGATTCATTCAGACAAGATCAGCCAGCTTCTGATCTTTTACCCCTTTCACATAGCGGACATTTGTGTGTGTGTGTGTGTGTGTGTGTGTGTGTGTGTGTGTGTGTGTACAAGCCATTCAATTATAATTAATCATTACATTTAATTACAGATCTTATTCATACTTAAGTTAATTACTTTCCGACAAATACTCAGAGACAACTTAAGAAGACTGACTGGCGTACAATATGCTTTCACTCAACGTTATAGACAACATCTTAGCAGTTCTTGTTTCGTCTCTTCCGTCTTTACCGTTTTAGAAACGATTCCAGGAACGCCTCTTCACTGAATAATCCTTTTCACTAAATTTTCACGCGTCTCAATAAATCACCTCTTTAAGTAATTAAGGAATTCACCTTACTAAATACATCTCAAAATAAGGAGACAACATTGATGGACGGTAATATACTCCAACATTGAACTGGTTGTTTAAAATACTTTTTCTATACTACAAAAACTACAATATATCTAATTAGGGATTGATAAATGATGTGCCAATTCTATAAATTTTGTTTTTTCGAATGTTATACATTCATCTTCAGTTCAATGCTTAAGTGGATTTTATCATATAGAATAGTTCTACTACAGTACAATAAAAACAACAGTTTTCAATAAAAACAAATTCATATAAGTTGCACATCATTTATCAATCCCTACTTAGATTGGTACTCCTCTTTTATCATCACGCGATCGCCAACTGTTAAATATCTAATAATATTTTATTTCCCACTAACTGTCAAGTGTATATTTTTATATACATATATACCCCTCCAATTTTTGCTAAAAACATTAAAAATTTTCAACTACTATGCGCCCAGTTGAATAAAATAACGACCCCCAATAGCTACTCCTGTCTAAGTAGAAGTAGCGACACTAAGATATCGCCAGACACAGCCGATACTTACCGAAAAATAGTTAAATATTTGACAGAAACCAAGGCGGACTTCCATACTTATCAACTCCGCCAAGAGCGATCTCTTAGGGTGGTAATTAGGAACATGCACCCCTCAACACCAGCCGAAGTCATTCAAGAAGAACTCACGGCTCTAGGCTTCAAGGTTCGTCAGGTGATTAACGTCCTGAAAGATAATACCGAAGAAAACAGAAAAATAGCCCTACCTCTATTCTTCGTAGACCTGGAACCTACACCAGGGGTCGAAAAAATATATGAAGTGAGAAGGCTTTATTATACTGCCATCAAGGTTGAAAAACCACGCACCAAAAGAAGCACAGTTCAGTGCCATAATTGCCAGGCTTATGGCCACACCAAAACCTATTGCCACCATGCACCCAGATGCGTGAAATGTGGCGAGCAGCACAGAACTGATGTATGCACCAAATCGAGGCAAACCCCGGCAGTTTGTGCCTTGTGCTCAAAAGATCATCCGGCTAACTATAAAGGCTGCCAGATATATAAAAATCTGAAGAATAAATTCCAGAAACCTGGAGGCAGAGAAGAAAACACGAAGCCAAGACGAGAACCATCCAAAATCATTGATCCAACGGTGTCCTTTGCCCAATTACTAGGAGGAAGAAACCAGGAAAACAAATGTGAGGCCCTGCAGCAACAACAAATTCCTCAACATCCTCAACAACCTCAGCAACCCGTCCCTCAAAACATACCAAATCCTCAACAATCCTTTCAACACCAAATTTTCCATATTCCTCCCCCTCCCCCCCAGTTGCTACTGATCTCACCAGTATGTTGACATCCTTCCTCTCCGAACTGAAATCCATTGTCATCCCGTTAATATCACTCCTCAGCAATCTTGTATCCCACTTTACTCCTCCCTCAAGAAACACTTAAATGAATTCCATTAAACCCTTATCCATCCTCCTTTGGAATGCGAATGGCGTTCGAAACAATATAAACAAACTAACAGTCCTACTACAAGACAAAGACATTGACTTAGCACTAATAACTGAAACCCGACTAACCAACAAACGACAGTTCTGCATTCCTGGTTACCAAATCTATCGAACTGATCATCCCGATGGAACTGCGCACGCTGGCACCGCAGCCAGCATTCATCAATCCCTCTCCCATCACATGGTCCCCTTAACAAATCACAACTTCCTTCAGACCACGGCTGTATCTCTCTTTTTCCATTAACATTTGTTGCAGCATATTCCCCACCAAAAACCCAATTTTCCGAATCGCAGGTCAATTCCTTCCTGAACTCCTTAGGACATCGATTCCTTAAAGGTGCAGACTTAAATGCCAAGCATCAGCAGTGGGGAGCCAGAACCACAAACACCCGAGGGCGAACATTGCTATCTGCACTTATTTCCCATTCCTGTAATATCCTTTCTCCCGATACTCCTACATACTGGCCAACCGATCCCAACCGCAACCCCGATCTCCTAGACTTCTTTATGCACAAAGGTCTAGGACCACTAAATTGTTCCGTCCAACGGCTAGATGACCTCTCCTCAGACCATAGCCCTCTAGTCCTAACCCTTTCCTTATCACCTATTCCAAAATCACTTCCGCCTTCATTCATCAGAGACCCAGTTAACTGGAACCGCTTCCGTCAGATCATAAACCATAAAATAGACCTCAGAGTCTCCCTAAAAACCCCTCAAGACCTAGATGAAGCTGTAAATTCCTATACCACTCTGATTCAACAAGCAGTTTGGTCAGCATCCCAACCCCTTTCTTCCACTAAAGACCGCGAGAATCCTTTACCTCAAGAACTCCGAGATCTTATCCAAAGCAAAAGACGTTCTAGGACCCTCTGGCAGAGAACCAGGCATCCTGACGATCGGAAATCATACAATTATTATTCCAGGCTGGTTAAAAAGAAACTAGCAACCCATAGATCCCAATCCTACAATTCCTACCTTTCCTCATTATCTGCTACTGATAACTCCCTCTGGAAAATAACCAAAAAAAATCCTTTAAACAACACCATATTTCCCATCCCCTCCGACGTGATGATGGCTCCTGGGCCTCGTCAGATAATAGAACAGAGGAATTTGCCAGACACCTATCCAATATATTCATTCCCCATCCTGAACACCACCCCGCCCATACAGCTGAAATAAAAGAATTCCTCTTCTCACCGATCCCACTCTCTCCACCTCCTAAAGCTGTTAACCCCTCTGAGGTCAAATTCCTTATAAATAGATTAAAATCCCGAAAATCCCCTGGTCACGATCTCCTCACATCCCAAATCCTGCGACAGCTTCCAAAAAAAGCAATTATATTCCTAACCTACCTATACAACTGCATCCTTCGCACAACCCACTTTCCCCTAATATGGAAACACTCTACAATCATCCTTTTTCTTAAACCAGGCAAACCTATCAATAATACCTCATCCTATAGACCAATAAGCCTGCTTCCAATTCTTTCAAAAGTGTTTGAAAAAATACTTCTCAAACGCATCCTACCCTTCCTTGAATCCCAAATAATCCCTTCACACCAGTTCGGATTCCATGCACTTGAAAGCAAGCAATATTGCACTAGTGCCTTTCTGGACGTAGCGCAAGCTTTCGACCGGATGTGGCACGATGGCTTGCTTTTCAAGCTCAAAATCCATCTACCCCAATCCTTATACTTAATCCTTCGATCCTATCTTTCTAACCGAACCTTTAGAGTTCGCTGCGGCACTGAATATTCCGATTTTTATCCAATCAAAGCCGGAGTTCCACAAGGCAGCGTCTTAGGTCCTATCCTCTATATCCTGTACACCGCGGATATTCCCACAAGCCCCGATACCTTCCTTGCAACATTTGCTGATGATACAACCATCCTATCTTCTCACCCAGACCCTGAAGTAGCATCCTTTAATCTCCAAAAACACCTCTCCTCGATTGAACAGTGGTGCAACCATTGGCGCATCAAAGTCAATGAATCCAAATGTAAAAATGTCACCTTCACACTCCGTCGCAGACCCTGTCCTCCAGTCCAGCTCAATTCCATTCCACTTCCCACCTCCGACACAGTTCGGTATCTTGGTTTCCTCCTAGACAAAAGACTGACATGGAACCCACATACCAGGCTTAAGAGACAAGAACTCAACCGAAGATATGGCCAGTTATATAGACTATTGAACAGAACATCACATCTTTCAATAGACAACAGACTAATAATCTACAAGACCATACTAAAACCTATTTGGACCTACGTACTTGAACTGTGGGGGACAGCAAAATCTTCGAACAATTATACATCTTGTATAATGTTCAATAAATAAATAAAGAAAAAGTATATTTTAATCGCATTTGATTTAGTTTATTTATACTTTTGACAACGCTTTTTTTTTTAGCGTTTGATTTTTTTATGGTCGCTTTTTCTTTAATATTAATTCCTTTAACCCAACTCAGTTTTACTTTCAGCTTGCAATGGATTAAAGCGCTTTGATCACTACTGCACTCCTTAGACGAGGAATCGGTTATTTCTGACGAGCGATTTACTCAGTTGGACATGTCTTGCGCGACTTTTTCAATATCATGAATTGTGACAAGACAATTTTAGATTTTTTGCTCAATCTGGAATCGCCAGCCCCGGATAAAAGAGCTAAATGTTAATTTAAAGTTAATACTACTATTTATTTTCCTACTTTTAGTTAGTTTGTTCTGATGTACAGTGAACACTATACTGATAAAACATCAGCTTTATACTGTTATTCTAATAATATTATTTATTTTGAAATGACTGTAATGTGTTTTTAAAATAAAATTTGATAATTTCATTGTTTTTATCGAAACTTTAATTTTTAAACGTATCTCTATTCCTGTGTCACAAATTTTATAGAATCATATGATAAATAATTTTATGGCTTAAGTGTTTGTATTAATCGCATACATTGAAATCATTCCAAAAATCACAATGAGAATAATTGTAAACTGTTTTGTCTTCATTACATGCGATTATATACAGGAATAGTAACTCCAAATTTTAAAATATTGCAAAAAACATAAAAACCGTAAAATTCATAGAAAAAATTTCTGAAATGTCGGTCTACTTCCTTTTTAGCTTATGTTTCGCAGTGCGCATTAACTTTTTAGTAAATATTTATTTAATAAACGTCTTGAACTTTGAATTAAAAACAGTAATCCAATTTTCAGAAAAATGAAGTTATCACTTTTTGTTAGCAGACGCCTCATTTATCAGTTAATAAATAACCATGTTAATATAATGTGCTATGTTTGGTATTGCTAGGTTTCTAGCAATCTGCTTTTCTAAGACAGGTGGGAGTTCCGCACTTAAGAAAGAAACCGCACATAATTTATTTATTTAATATACTCTGTATTTGTATTGGTTCCAGAAAGAAACTGATCAATCAAACTAATTATTTAGTTAAATTAACATAAAACACTAGAGACCGCAGATTCCCCTGCTATGGTCACTAGGTTAGGATATTATAAATACCATTGGAGATCCTTTCCAATAATGTCGCGTTTACCAACTATGAAGGGTAAACATAATAAGAGATTTTGACATAGATTTTACTTTATTTAAGAGACTTTATTAATTAAACTGTTGGCATAATAATGCACAATCTAAATTAATCTTATTTCGAAAAACTATTGACTATAACATATGTATTTGAGAATACTGGACCAATTAAGGTTTTACTATGTTGCCACATAATATTAAACAAAATGTACAAATGAATGCAAGGGACTATGACTTATCTGTTTTTGCCTTCGTATTATCGGGTACTCTCCACTTCACTGCAGGTTGGTCTAATTCATCACTTCATAATTCAGCGTCACCTCCGCTGCAGTCTCCAACTATATCGCCTCGACAGGCTCGACTCTTCCGCTGGTCTTACTGCTTCCACACTCAAAGCTTCACTGACCCCCACTCCAACTTTGACTAACTGACTTCCTTTTTCGCCTCCCCGTTCTGTTTCTTCCTCTTCTACTTCTTTAAATATCTATTTTCCATAAATTGTGTCCCCACTCTCCTTTTGGGCCTTCCTTTTGGTTGATCTTATAAGAATTTTCAATAGAGGAGTTTCCTCGAGATGGCTTCGAAGTCTGAAACTTTTCTCTATTGTCCTAGTTGTTGGCGGCAAAGTTTATTATATCTTGTCGGCAGGATCTCTCTCTTGTTTGTATGATGATTTTAGGCAGGGTTCTCTGCCTTAACTTAATGAATGCTTGAGGTACCTGTGGGTATCTCAACCTGCCACCGGCCTTCTCAGGTAGAGTAGAGCCTCAAAGGTACCTTGCAGGTGTTTCTATTTTCGAATAGGAAACCTATTTATATTAATATTGAATAAATTATGTGGCAACTACTCAAATTATATATTATTTAATTACTATTATTTAATCGAAAATAACTCCTTCCATCCCATTATTCTCAATATATTACAGTATTGGTATTAGCTTCTGCTTGTAATATAATGTATATATTATTGTACAGTTCTATGTTCTACATATTACAGATTAATAACATGGTGTAATCAATGTTTAACATTTTCTAATTTATATTAATTCCTAATACCCTAGTGAGGTTAACATGGTTTGATTATAACATATATTTGTACATTTATAACATGGGGTTTTCATTTAAATCTTCAATCGAAGTGTTGGGATTATCTAATTGATCTCAAACTAACAAAATTATAAACTAAAACTAACAAAACTAAAAAAATAGAATTAATTGAATTTTTAACAGTATAAAAGGTTATAACAAAATTAATATGAAAGTCTAAAGTTCACTCGCTAGAAATGAACAAGGATGCACTCACTTTATAAAACAGCTTGATGAAGCAGACACTCTTTTCCTGATGAAAATACGTCTGAGAGCTCTTTTTTGTGAGTTCATATCTTCCGTCTGTAGATCACAGGAAACATTAGTAATAATTTTCTTAGTGCCTTTAGAATTTTCCTAGATGTTCTCTCCACATATTACATAAAAACAATGTCCGCCACAGAAGTTTTCTGAATGGTACCATGGCGAATAATTGGTCATGATTACTATCAAATTTTTACCGTGCGCAATTATTTCGCACATTTTAATTTATTCTCTCTTGTTTTCAATTATTAGTTTCACGCTAATTCAAAAAAAGTTTATGTAGTGGACTAGCTTCCACGGGTATGTCTAAAAGCTTTCAGGCACTCAAGAACGTAATCTATTTATTATATAGAGTTACAGTACAAATTATAAATTTAGTAACATATAAATTCATTTCTCATTCATTTAGTAAGTGAGTATAAATTCATTCTGCAACCCTACATGAGTACGAAATTTCCTATATAAATGGTTATATGGATAACGACACATACTTGAAGTTTTTTATTTACATTGATCTACTGATTCTAGTGATGTTAGGATAAAGTCCAGAAAGTAAACGAATTTATGCATATTTCGTACCTGAAGGCCTGCAATGGCGTAATAAAGTCTGGTGTGAGACTTGGTCTCTGTCAGCCCTACATGAAAGGGGGGCTTACAGAATGGATCTTATATTCTATGTTTGTCTTATCTTATAGAATATAAGATAAGACATTTTGTTGTATGTGATGAAATAGTACTTGGCACACCAATAATTTTTCTCATGAAATGCCAAAAATGCCCCTTATTTAGAATAATCTACCAAAATTGAATTACTATGTATAATAAATGGATAAAGCTGACTGCTTATGGCAATAATAACAGGTGTGCAAAAACAAAATAACACTAAAAGGAATTAGGGATTGATAAACTATTTGCCACTTCTATATATATACATTTTTAAACTAGTTTCAAATGCTAGCCAAAAAACACACAAAAATTCAAAAATAAGCAATTCAAAATACAGCTTGGTACTATTTATTATACATATTAAATTAAATGCAATACAAATTAGTATTATAAAACATTCATGAATTATGAACTTAAATGTTTTATAATAATAATTTGTATTGCATTTAATATGTCTAATAGTACCAAGCTATATTTTGAATTGCTTATTTTTGAATTGCTTATTTAATATTACACAAATATTTATGCTAATATTTGTGTGTTTTAGGAACTGAAGATGAATATATAATATTTAAAACTAGTTTTCAATAAAAACAAAATTATAGAATAATTTATCAATCCATAATTAGATTGATCCTTCTATACCATCATGCGGATATCAACTGACTAAAAGAAATATCCGCCTTGAGTGAATCGAGTTGTTTTACTTACGTTTCAAAGAATGTACGTCTAAGAGGCAGGTTATAGCAAACAGTTCCTCCAAACACTGGATGACACGTGAACTGCACAGACACACTATCCTAGCGTAAGCTAAAAAACAATGGAAACTCTCCTACAACTTAGGCGGAGAATCATCTTTCCTCCAGCGGACAAAGGATGTAACTATAAGCGTGTAAACAGAATTAAAGAATGAAAGTCAGAAATATTGTTCTAAGACAAATATTTTTTCTGTATAAATAAATTGTAAATATTACATGGGTTAACTAAGTAGATAAAGGAACTCAGAAAGGAATCACTGATGAAGAGTGTCAAGATAGAAACCAACTCGGCGAAAGATTTTCTAACAAAAATGTTCTTGGGGAATAAACGAGAGCGCAAGAAAGTAGGATGGACATAAGAAAGGCGGAACAATCTGAAAGAATGATGAAAATGTGGAGGAAGAGGAATGAATAAAGGGGATAAGAAGGGAATGAAGTGATATTTGCGTGATCCTTAGTTTTAACCAGCTGGTAAGAAAAAAAACACAACGGAAACTCGCAAATTTTGTTCCTTTATACAGATTAAGTAAAATTCAATGAATGAACTTAGAAACTGCTTCACCCGGTATACATTATGTTATTTTTCTAAAAATGTCTTATATACACAGATTCATTTTACTGAAAAAGACCTTTTGTGTCAAGGTTTTATTAAAGGAAGTCAAGATCTCTTTGCACAAAGTTTCAAAATTGTTCTATGAACAGAGTGAAATCGGGAACTAAAATTACAAACAGATTTTTAATGCAAATATTGTTTTATCTCCTATAAATTTCTTTAGCTATTAACGAAATAATGATATCGTCATGTTTTCTTAGAAACTTTGAAGATTTAAAATTAATAAACATAAATTAAAAAACTTCAGATTAAAATTTGTTTTCTCATTGCTTTTTAAATTTATCATTCACTTAAAGACACACCACCTACGATATAAATTTTGGTTATTTTTATTAATGTTTAATTTTATGCTAATTACTTTTAAAATTTCAATTTTTAATTTGTATTCATAAAATATTTCATAATTTGTTTACCTTTGGGTTACGCCTAATTTTTACACTAACATAGCCTTTCTACCGAAAGTACTAATATGTACTTAAAAATTTTCCCATTCCTGTATTTCTGACATCTCGAGATAGATGTGGCAATTAACTAATGATTGCCTTCAGAGTTCCAGTAGTTACTGTAATTGACTTCCATGATTTGTTTTTAAAGATCCGATATCAATACTAAGTCTTGTCAGTATAACGAAATCAAGTATGCACAAAATCAATATCATTTTACTATGTCTTAGAAATACTTTAAGGTTTTTCTGATTCATTATTTTATTGTTTAATCTAACCGACTTTTTCATTTCTGTCCACCATGGTTATGGTGCTCACCTCTGTATTGAAACTGTTCTTAGTCTTGAAATATAATAAAAAAATTTCAGTATTTTGAGCTCAAATTGTTTCATAACATTCACGAGATCCCACTGAATTATTTGAGCCATGATACTTGGAAATCGGTTGGAAAGCAGTTCTATTTGAGAACTTTTTTTCTATAATACAAACGTAAAACAATGAATTCATTAGCGTTTATTAAAAACATCGTCATTAATGTGGCTCATCGATATTCCTTGTAGCATAAATGAATCAAAGTAATATTGTCGTTCTGATACATGCATAGTTAATACTGTATTCTCCTCCATCTTCTCTCAACAGTCATTAAATACAGACCTAATTTATCGTTATCGTAACCTGCATATTAATTACAAATAATAAGAGTTTAAATATAGCTTTCGCCACGTAAACCCATATAAAGAATATATTACCCAAGGTCTTTGCGGCTGGTAATTATGAGTTTTAATTCTTATTAACTTTAAAAGAGGATAAGTATTATAAAAATGAATCAATAAACTATTAAAATAAAATAATAATAATCTTGAATAAAAAGTTATTTATTTAAATATAAATAATTGAAATACGTTTTGTTGACCGTAGATATAATTAATTAAGGAAGAAGTTGGTCGACGGGTGCAGTCAATGATAAACACACTAATAAGTATAACTTATTTCTTCTGTGCCAGCATTTCGGCTTATGTTTTAGGCCATCATCAGGGCTAAAAGAAAATACAAGATAACAAAATTGAAAACGACAAAGGCAGTACACGTAACATAAAAAATGGTAAAAACAGAAATGACAAGCATGATAAAAATATATGAAGTATAAAAAGAAAAAAATATGTTAATATTGTAATTGTAAATTAAAGTAATGATACTTTTGGTTGGCTTTTTTATAATTAAAATATACTTTATGTTTTACTCCATTATTTTAACTATAAAAATTTCAACATTTTTAACATTATTATCATATTTTACAAACTTGAAACACCATAATTATCTCGATATGCTTTACCTACTTCCAAATCTTCATACTAGTAGTCATTTTAATAATTAGTTTTCATGTATTTTATTATATTATATATAAATAACCCACTATTTTAATTTCAATTAAGTTTTACATTGTTTTTATTTTCATTTTATTATATCATGTATATGTACTTTATTGTTTCATGTAATACATAATGTTTACTTCACTCTTTTCACATTACTCTAATTTTACATTATTTACAATATAAATTAACATCTTTTAACACTTCATATATCTTTATCATGCTTGTCATTTCTGTTTATTACCATTTTTACTGTTACTGGTACAGCATCTCTCTTTTTCAATGTTGTTATCTTGTTTTTTTTCTTTTAGCCCCGATGATGGTATAAAACTTAGGGCGAAACGTTGGCACAGAATAAATAAGTTATACTTCTTTGCGTGTTTATCATTGACCGCAACACCCGACCAACTTCTTCCTAAAAAAAAAAATAATGTATGGATGGAAATAATAACCTCCTCTTTTCTAAAATTTTTTGATAAAGATTAGTTTATTTATCGTAAATAATATTTTTTCTGGAGTAATGTAAATCATAAAAGTCTCATTTTATCCAATTATAAAAAAAAAACTTCGGGCTGATGAATGTACTCGCCGCTTCAGCGCTTTAATCTTTAACGGACTAGGAATCGTAATTGCAAGGTTTCAATCCAGTTTCAGCTACAATTAACATCAGGATCAACTTAAGACTGAAAAAGTACCTCTCTAGAGAAAACTGAAGCAAAGTTCGTGGGATAATTTTACTTGAACAGTTCTTGGGAGTAAATAATTCTGCAGAATCTTGTCCTTTCAGATAGATGCTGGGTCTTGAGATTAATTTCATTTCGTATAATTGATTTTAATTTAAATAATAAAATTAGAATATCGTCGTTTCGACGAAAGATTTTTTTGAATGCTTTGAAAACTAAATTAAAACACAAATCCTATATCAAGTATATGGACAAATTGATAAAGATTTTATACTTAAAGGAATGCGATATCCTTAAAATATACCTTAAATAATGAATCGCAAAGAAATTTTTTTCATTGGGTTTAATTCTCATTAGCACTCAGAATATGGAAGTTGTTCTTCAATACTTCGAGTTATACAAGCTTAGAAAAGATTAGAAAAGTGGAGACCACCATGGCATTTGAGGCCTTATTAAACTTTTAAACAGGTCCTTTCTTTCACTTTGAGATTTGATGAGGTGTAGTAATATTTGAAGCGTTTATAATAATATGATATGTTTAACATTTATAACAACTTGATATATTAAACATTTTATGAATGTTCTGATGAATAAATCGTGTTTATCTTCACATAAATATTACAACGCGACAGGTGCCATTTTCTGGCGACCTAGTAATATTATTTTTCTACTTTTTATACAAAAAAAAATATATACATATCATCCATTTAATATATAATGCAATTATTATTGTATTTAATTTCTTTTTGAAAAATGTACAATGCAGCAAAAAAAAAAAATCTACAGTTCAGGAAACCAAAATTTTAATTTACTAAAATTTTGTTTAATACTTTATTTTTTAGAATAAAAAACGAAATTAAATAACTATAAACTCCTAGGGAAAAACAACGAATAATTTAAAATAAAATTCTTATATCTTAAATAAACTTGATACAAAATTTGTAACTAACCAGTATTTTTATGGTTTATAAGATTAATCTAGCCTTATTTAAAAAAATTATCATTGATTCAAAATGATCAATGTTTCCTTTGGTTGACTAAAGTTTCATACAATCTGCACTGTCATTTTCGTCCACATTAAAAAGAATAATAAATTTGGAAAAAGCAAATATTTTACACACATCATTTCATCACCAGTTGAAATAAATAAATAGTAAATAAAATAAGCTCATTGTTTACAATTTACCTTGAAATAATCTAGGAAACCTCACAGTTACCCAAAGAAAACTTATCTTCAACTGACAGATGGAGCTAACTGACCCAGTTTGTTATATATATATATATATTAAATTAAAAAAAATTTAATGCCTCGGAGGTCATTGAGCCAGCTCATTGAGCATACAAAGAGAACTAAGGTAGTTTTTCTGCTTCATGTTCCTCATTTTTTAGCATTTTATTGAAATTACATTTTTTCGATTCAAACGAAGTATTAAAAAAAATCTCAATTGAGCACACATTAATACAAAAATTATCTCTGCTTAGTTTTTCCCAATAACGAAATATTTGCTTTTGGAGGTAGAAGCGGCTGAAGGGGGCAGAATTATCTACCATGCCTGCGGGCGGCAGAACAACAAATCCGCCCGTGTTAAGTTATATTTTTACTTTCCCTTACCCTATATACGAAGTATATGGTAAGGGGAAGTATGGCGATCGTGAAAATTTTCGAATTCGAGTTTTCGACGGAAATACACGTTTTGATGTCCCCTGAGTCCAAATGACCAAGTCTCGCAAAATGGTCTGTGTGTCTGTGTGTTCGTGTGTATGTGTGTATATGATCAGTCTAGCTCAAAAACGGAAAGCTGTACGATACTGAAATTACGTAATTAAGGTTGGCACATGCATGTGATGTTACAGCTTACAGATGTTACATTTTCGTCAAAATCAACTAACCGGAAGTGCCACTTTATATTATCGAATTTACACTTCTTTATAATTTTCTCGAAAACGGCTGTAACGATTTTGATGAAACTTGCCTAAATTATTCTTCATAAAGGCCTTTAACTTTTCATTTATGTAGTAAATCACCGAGGAATTGCAGGGAAAAAAAGTTATGATGAAAAGAATATTTTATTTGCGCATGGCTTAAAAAGTATGCATTTACGGTACATTATTTATAGACTTTTATGAAAGGTAATTAAATCATCTAAAAAACAAAAAAAGAATCATCAAAACCAGACCAATAATAGCATAGATACAGCGCATCGGGCAAACCGGAAATGGTAATTATATCATGGATATTACAATTGTTTATAATTTTCTCGTAAACTGCTCTGATGATTTTGATGAAACTTGCCTAAATTATTCTTCATAAAGGTCTTTAACTTTTCATTTATGGAGTAAATCATCGAGGAATTGCAGGGAAAAAGTTATGATGAAAAGAATATTGTATTTGCGCATAGCTTAAAAAGTATGCATTTTATGGTAAATTATGTGTATAATTGTATGAAAGGTAATTAAATTATATAAAAAACAATAAAAGAATCATCAAAATCGTACCTGTATTAGCAAAGATATAGCGCATCGGATTAACCGGAATTAGCTATTATATCATGGATTTTACACTTTTTTACATTTTTCTCGAAAATAGCTCTAACGATTTTGATGAAACTTGCCTAAATTATTCTTCATAAAGGACTTTAACTTTAACTTTTATAAAATATTCTTTAACGAAAAGAATATTTTATTTGCGCTTAACTTAAAAAGCATGCAATTTATAGTAAATTATGTACAGAATTATATGAAAGGTTATTAAAGTATTTAAAAAAAAAATCATCAAAATCGGACCAGTATTAGCCAGTATTAGATACAGTGTATCTTATGAGGAGGATAAGATAGATGGATAACCAAGCGCATCCGAAAGGAGATGGATACGACCGAACCTCCTCCCACCAATCTGCCAATCTGTTGTAAAAAATACGCTCTGTAAAAAAGTAATTTAAGAATACAAAAGCGGAAATTAACTTAATAATTTCTACTTTCACATTATTTAATGGAAAGAAAATGTTTCCATGGAAACTAAACCAGAAACTTTTAAAATATATTTGCAACTTGACAAAGTTAAAATATATAGGTAGTGTACAGAATTGTACTAAAATTGTTTAAAAACTCTTTTATTGTACTTAAGTGGGAGAAGAAGTGAATGCTGCTGAGTTTATTTCAAGTGTTGTTTATATGAACTCTTTAAAATTATATGAAAAAGATAATTATTATAGGACGGTAAGGGAAAGTTGTGTGATGCGCGCACCGCACCAGATTTTTTTCCTTTTTAATGAAATGAACATTAATGGTGAGAAAAAGGCTGTTAGTCACTTAAACAGTATTCATATGGCGTGTGAACAATATCCATTGACTTATTTCCATTTTCCTCAAAGGTAATGTTCATTAAAAAGAATAAAATATATCTTGTCACAAAAAAAATGACTTGTTTCCCTTTACTCAAACACTATAGATATACTGATTAACATGAAATATTTTATATGAGTAAGATTAATTTAATATAAATTAATTATAAATTAAATATAAATAAATATTTTTAATATATAGAATATGGCTGTGCAAAGATTAGTATACGTTTTCTGGGCTTAAACGAGCTCAGTGGTATGTTTTTTATTCTAACTTTGATATCAAAACTATTAATGGCATTATTTATTTATTTCTAAACTAACAACTTTTATCATAAATATAAAGGTTTCAAGAGAGATAAATCGATCAAAAAGAAAAACATGGAAAGAAGAAACAGAAGATCTGAATTTAGATCGAAATGGCAATAAGCTACGGAAACTAGCCATATCATTGGCTGATGACCATACAAAGTATGACCCTCTTACCCTTGAAAGCGAAGGGAAACTTGTCACAGGAAAAGCAGCTGCAGACGTGCTTATAAATCACATTAGTAAAACTTGTGAGATTCAAATGGATCGACAAACAAAGAAAACTGTACACAGACAGCTGAAACGCCATCTTAAATTTTCCAAGAAGACCCAGAATCATCTCGATACGCCCTTCACTCAATCCGAGCTTGATAATGCCATCGACTCTATGAAAACTAAAAGTTCTCCAGGGGTAGATGGTATGATGTAATGAATGAAATGATAATAAACCTAGGAGTAAAAACAAAAAAAAGAGACTCCTAAGGCTTTTCAACACCAGCTGGAATGTGGGCGAAATCCCTCAGATCTGGAAGGAAGGAGCCGTGATTCCCATTCTCAAAACAGGTAAACCAAAGCATGAGCTCTCCAGTTTCAAGCCTATTACTCTATTAAGCTGCCTGAGCAAGCTTATGGAGATAATTGTCAATAAACGACTTACTTGGTTCCTGGAAAAGAACAATCTGATAGCTCCTGACCAAGCAGGATTCAGGAATTACAGGTCCACAGAAGATCAGGTTGCATATATAACTTAGGAAATTGAGGATGGATTTCAAAATCAAGAACATATCCTTGCTGTTTGGATAGATATGGAAAAAGCATTTGACCGAGTTTGGATAGAAGGTCTAGTCCTTAAGATAGAAAACATAGGAATAACAGGCAAGGCACAATTTCCTGAAAACGCGCAAGGCCAGAGTACATTCTAGGGGAATAAAGAGCCAAGTCGAACTTATAAAATATGGAGTTCCTTAAGGTAGAGTTCTATCCCCAACGTCATATTTATTAATGATGTACTAAATAATCTTCCAAATAATGTTAGCGCCTCGTTGTATGCTGATGATATAGCCCTTTGGTGCAAGACTTCATCAGTTATAGCTGCTAAATATCGGATGCAAGACGCACTTGATGGCCTCTTCTTATGGACTGAAAAATGAGGACTGAAGATAAACACTGAGGAAACAAAGTAAACCATCTTCAGCCTATCAAAAAATGCCCCTGAATCCATACACCTAAACCTGGGTGCAAGATTGATTACGAAGGAAGACAAGCCCAACTACCTAGTAATCAACATAGACCCAAGATTAACATGGAAAGGCCATATTGATAAATGTGTTGTAAAGGCAACAAAAAGAACCAACCTTATGAGGATATTAAATGGCTCAAATTGGGGAGCAGATCATAAGACTCTCAAATCTCTTTACACAAGGATATGTGTAAGGCCCACGTTAGAGTATGGGATAACCAGTTGGGGAGTTGAAGCAAACGACAATTTCCAAAAGGCCTCTGTAGTCCAAAATCAGGGACTTAGGATAATTACTGGAGGTCTAAAATCTACTCCGATGAATAAAATGGAGTCCATTACGGGCCTGTACAGGCTGGAAGACAGGAGGGGTATAAAAATGCTTAATTTAGACTCAAAAGCAAAATACATTCCTAACCACCCACTGAAGGATCGTGTAGTTCATAGGATACGAAACCGTATAAAAAGACAAAGCTTCCTACACAAAACACGTTCAATAAAAGCAGAACTTCAGTTGGCAGAAATTCAACCTGAAATGAAGAAGGCAACAGACGACTCCCCACCATGGTCGTCTACTTGCAGACCCTCAATCTTTCCAACTATTCCAGGGATTAGAAAGAAAAGCGACCAGGATCAATTGGAAATTAGAGCTCGAGCACTCGAATATGTGAACTCAACCAACCCAAAAAACTTGTGGACCAGAATCTATACGGATGGTTCAGCCGCAAATGCTACTAGAAATGGAGGCGAACGCATTCACATGGAATTTCCAAATGGTCATGTGCTGGAGAAGGCAATTCCTACGGAGTTCAGCTCTACAAACAACAGAGCCGAGCAAGATTCGTTACTGGAGGCCACGAGAATTTTAATAGACCTCAAGAGGAGCCAGAAATCAAAAATTGTTTTTCTGACTGATGCAGCAGCGGTTCTTTTAAACCTGAAGTCCAAATGGAAAGCGGGGCTGATATTGCTCTCCTCTGAGTTGGAACGCCTTACAACTGTATATGAACAAGTCACCCTGCACTGTGGTCCTGGATTCCTGGGCACTGTGGAATACAGGAAAACGAGCTGGCTGATAAACTTGCCAAGGAGGGTTCCAAACTTCCTCAAATCACCTCCATACCTCGACTGGAGGAAGTTAAAACTATAAATAAAGCATCAATTCAGCAGAGGTTGGACTGCTTACTTTCCAGAAAAGAACAAGTTTTAATTTTCCGTCTCAGAACTGGTCATAATCGGCTTACCTCGCATCTCCACAAAAAATTTAAAATTGGCCCATCTCCTTTGTGTGAATGTGGAAGAGGCGAACAGACTACAGAGCATATTCTACAGTCATGCATAATTAAGGAGGAGCAACGGAGGCAGAGGTGGCCTCAACCTACTGACTTGGTGGCCAAACTGTACGGCGACCTGGAGGATCTCAGGAGTACCGCCGACTTTATTCTGTCATTCCCTGACTTGGCCATTTGAATGGGAAGATCGAAGAAGAAGTTTAAAGTTCACATCTGTATTAAAATTCTTTGAATTTTTGAATTCTTTTCGTTTTGTTAGGAACATTATAAGTATAACAAGGTTTAAAATATAAGAAGACTAATAAGTTCATAATTTGAGTAGAATTCTTAATGGACAGTATAAAGCTAAGCAAACTACCCCGAGACCGTGTTTACCTTATCTAACCCGGCTATGAAGGGAAAATTTATGCTAAGATTGTTTAGGCTTTGGATTTGAATTAATTTTATTGATCACAGCCTCTCTCGCGACTCCTTCTTCTCTCCTCCAAATGATTTTAACAGGTTAAACTTGCCAAACTTAATCAATAGATATCAGAGAAATAATTTAATTTACGGTTTGGATGAGGACATAGGATTTTTCGGCAATTCTTATTTGAAGGAAAAAAAATTTAACTGTTTTAGAAAAAAATGCAGTCGATTTACACAAATGTTCGTTTGTTTTTTGAAGAAAAAAAAAAACTCTTATAGACCGAGATCCCTTAAAAAAGATTTGGCATTACCTGGAGAAAACTTTGATAGCAATTTTTTGAATCCTTATGATATTAACATTAAAAAAATAAGAGTCTGGCAGTCGGATCAAAAATATCTGATGTGGACAACATATGGCTTCCTCGTACGCCTATTTAAATATAAATCGGTGGCTCAAAAAGTGATCCTGAATAGTTTCCGAAGATTGCAGTATCTCAAAAACGAGATTCGGCTTCGCGACATCCATCTATTGTTACAAACACAGACTCTTGTTTCTGGAGGTCTCATTCCGTTATTATATGTGGTTTTCTTTCAGTAGGTAACTAGTTTCCAAGAGATTTTTTCATGTTCCTTGACAATAGTAGAACTGTCAATATCACTAGATAAAGCATTAGAAATCGGCAGTGTCGATATTTTAAGCGGAAGAACCCACTCAACTTAAATCTTATTCTCCTGCTGCAGACTTGTTCATCTCACAAATGGAGAGGAAAACCAGTATTTTACATATAATTTTAACACTTAAAAGAAGTAATAAAAATGTTTAATTGGAGTGGAAAAATAATCGCGTTTATGATCTTTATTACTGAAAAATATGATCTCTGCATTTAGTTTTAATATTATTTTGTATGCAAGTTTATTATGACCTTCAAGTAAAGTACCCTTTTCGGATCACCAATTTTAACCAAAATCTACTAATTACATGTTGATATAAAAGTAATATTTACCAAATTTGAGATGTTTTACATTATATTTTAATATAATTTTTTATGAAAATCAATAATGACCTACAAGTAAAGTACCACTTCCGGTAATCCTGTTGTGACCAAAAAGGGAGGTTCACAACTAAATTTTATAACAATTCTACCTTTAAAATTTTAATTTTCTAGGGCTAACCCTTTTTGAGTTATGCTAGATACGCACGTAAGTAGAGACGAACGTACGAACAGTACGAAAGTAGACAAAATGAATTCAGGAATGGTCAAAATGGATATTTTCGAATGTAACCGAAAATTTTCGCAATTACAATACTTCGTTTAAAAATCGAAATTTTACGCCTATTTTTTTTGTTTTTCACCTATAATTCCTAAATGGTGCATTCTATGGAAAAAAACAACATATTAAATTAAAAAACATCAAATTCTGCGTCTCATGATTACCGCAAAATAATTTTTTGATTAACAATTGTGGTCGAATACTATGGTCATAAACGACGATTTTGTAAAAAACAGAGATAGAGTATTAAATATTAGTCTGCAACTTGGAAATTAATTCTCTTAGAGAAAAAATCATAGAATAAAAGTTGTATAGCATCAAATTATTCGTCTAGTGAGCACAATTTTTTTTAATTTAGGTAAAATTTACTTCGTAAAAATTGGTTTTTTGTTTATCATTTTTGATTATTCGGAATAGCTGCTGAGATACGGGGCCGTTAAAATCTACAAAAATGTCCAACAAATTCAAAAAGATAAATGTGCCAGAAGTTTCGCATTAGATAAGATTTATTTCAAACACACATAAAACTATAAACCTATAAAACTATTATAATACAATATTTTAGTAAGATAACGAACATAGATGATTTAGATGCCGGCGAGATCATTGGTATTACACGCTCAATTAACCCTATATTTTGTTTTTGCTTCATATAAATTTACAGTTTATTTTAGGTAGAATACCAGAAATTCAGGTGCTGAATAAGATGAAATTTCTGTTAAAACTCAAAATAAATATAAGAATAACAGTTTTTTTCTAATAATTTGATAATTATTTACAATGGTCAAACTGATTAATTACTTAATTTCTGTCGTTATCCGAAAATTATCCTTGGACCGGGAGATTTCGCTGCGTAAGATTTTCTCTCATATCTTCACATATTTTGCTCTCCGCATAAAACAAGTAGAGGGAATCTGAACTCTTCTATCTGCCTGGAGATAATGAGTAGGAAAATCTTCACAACCAAATTCAGTTTTAGTGCGTTGTCAGACACCATAGAGGACATTTTACCAAGTGGTTCGACAAATTGTGAATTTCTCCCATAGCGAACTCTCACTTAACAATCTTTGCTGTGAAATTTTATATCAAAAGCCAGTTCTCGTACACAAGTCCATTATTCCTGTGTTTATTTTAATTTGTTCCATTGTTTTATTAATACATTTAATATTTCAGTGCACTCTTGGGATATTGTAGTATGTTTATGGTCCCAAACATAACGTGAGATAGATACATACATGCTTGTATCTTTCGTGCATATGCTCGTAAATGAACAAATTTTGAAATCTTATATTTTCTTTCCCATTTAAGACAAATTATTTTCAAATCACGATTTGGTCAACGTTTCCTTGATTTTTTTTTTAATCATAATTATGTGAAATGTATGAATTTATTTGTAAAAATATATATATATAAGGAAAAAATGTTATATAAGGCAATATTACGATACATCAGTCCGGAGTAAAAGGAGAAGCAAAATACGCTACGATACCCGTCACTTCCTGGAGTAATATTTTTTATTGTAACATTTTAATTTATTATAACATTTTTTAATGATTGTAATAATAATTATTACAGTTGCAACTATAATAATTAACGCAGTTGCAAATACAATAAAAATTAATTTTTTAAAAATATCAATTTCTAAACACTAAAAAAATAAAATTGTTTTTTATATATTTGTTAACTTCGCACTTGTTATTATAACAAACTTCACGATTATCATTATTAGATGGTAAGGGATAGTTTTGTGATGCACAGACTGTACTAGATTTTTTTTTAAATTAATAAATATCAGCAAGGTTTGTTTCTTAAAGAATCCTATTGACGAATATGAATCCCTATAGTAAGCAAATCCATCAGTCTATATAATGATAGAGGTAACAATACGTTGCTTTATATCGACTGTTCTGCGGGAAAGGACGGTCCTAATGGGCATAGGATTGGAGTGGGAGTGAAGGGGGTCTTCTCTCCGGCTCGGGCATATAATCAACTGTCGATGGGAATTCTGTCCTATCTCCACCGTTCTTTATTTGGCACCAAATTCTCATCATCTCATATAATATCTCTGCGATGACACCCAGATCAAAGCGTAGGCTAATTTATATACAAATAAATATTTTTTTTTCTAATTTTCGACATATAAACATTAGAAATAGATTTTTTAAGAATTTTAGCTTTGGCAAAAATCATTTAAAATATAATGGGCAAACATGATAGATACCTATATATACACCATTTTTTTTTCTAATTGTCGACATCTAAACATTAGAAATAGATTTTTTAAGAATTTTAGCTTTGGCAAAAATCATTTAAAATATAATGGGTAAACGTGATAAATACCTATATATACACTATTTTTTTCCTAATTATATAAATTCTTAAATAGTAACATATATGCGAAGCATTCCATCAAAAGTCAATATAACTACTTACGGAAAATTATTTCCGAAAAACCGCCAAGATTATTAGGGAGCATCTCATGTAGATATCTTAAATTCAAATAGCTGATTCTAATAGATAAGTGAAGGAATTTTATAAATTGTGAAGGAATCTGTCAAGAAATATTTTTAAACAAATGTTGCTATATTGATTTCTAGTAGACTGCTCCTTATAATATATATATATATATATATATATATATATATATATATATATATATATATATATATCTCCAAGATTTGTTATCATTAGAAAAAGGGAAATTATAAAATAACAATATTATGTAAAGTCCAAATAAAAAATTAAGCTGTCTGTTTCTGTTTCATAGTATCGTTCGTTTTCGTTTTTTTGGTCATGTGATGCTTCTCAGTATTTCGTATCATATATAAAGAAAAACATTATTTTAACAGCAATGGAAGAATGAAAAATATCAGATATACATTATATAAGCAAATTTGAGCATAAACAAAATTTTAAATTTTTTAAGGACTGGATGCACCCTCAAAAAACTCACATACTTTCAATAATTAATATTAGTCCAGGACAATGCTATTTTTACCTGGAATGCTATGGAGAAGATCAAAAGATAAAAAAAAATTTTTTGTATGTTTTTGGGGTGCGAATTTCAACTTTGATACCTAAACTTGTTCCCGAAAATATAAAACAAAAATGCAAAGGTGCTCAAAAAATTAATATTTTTTTCATTTTTGTCCCGTATCATGGAGACCATACATTTATTTTAGCAACATCAACCTTTGCATTGTTCTGAAAATCTGCTCATTTATGCTTTTTATGGTGCTGATTACTAATTTCATCTTTTGTTATCTCATTTTTTTCGGAAACATAAATAAAAAAAAATGCACTTAAAGGATGCCGGTACGAAAAAAAATGGTAAATTAAAAAAATTCAAATAATTAACTTTTGTTTAATTTAGTGTAGGTTGAGGCTAAAAAAAGATTAATTTTGTTAGCGTCACTGTTTTTTTTTTGTTTTTTTATATAAAAATCGGAAAAATTTGAAGTAACAAATTTGAAATCCGTAATCAGCATCTCAAAAAACATAAATGAGCAAATTTTCAGAACTGCTGAACTTTACACCGAGACTCTTCCCTGATCCAGTGTAGATCCCATGAACAATATTAATTACTTTCTTTAATGAATTTATTTATACACTTTCAAGACCACAAAACATCTTCCCAAATATCTAAATTTTAAATCAGCGTGAATTGAAAAAAATTTGTAACGGCATTACTGTGAGTATTCCCAAAGGATCATGGAAACAATGTGTCACTAAGTACATAATTATAATAAACAAATAAAAAACTTGTGCAAAACTTGTTGAAAAACAACTTTTTTATCATTTTTTTTCTTAATGATTGAACCGATTTAAATTTTCCCGTTCGAGTGAGTTTATCAGATGTCTTTATGTTTTTTTAAAATTAAATATTTTTAGGAAATATTTATTTTTCTGCCCTTTCTGGAAAGTTTATTCAAGATAAAAAAAAAAAGAAGATTGACCTACTGAAAGATGTTAACGAAAAAAGTGTTTTAAATTACAAAAAATTGACGGAACGTCAATAAATAAATATTTTTGAAATTTAACGTATTTTGTTTTAACGTGGCGATCTATCTGGAGATGTTTGAAAAAAAATATTTTTCTTTTTAGCTATAATGCAACCGAGGTTTAAAAAAGAGATTAAAAAAATACTACAGACTTTCAGACAAAATACGATTGATTAAATCAACTACATATATTCATTATTTTAATTTTATCAAATTTTAGAGACAATTTTAAAGTTATTCTCAGTACAATAAATGACACAATATTAACTGTGAGCTATTTGTCCACAAACGGTGATAAAACGTTCTATGCTAGGTGGAGCTAGAAAAGTGGATTAAAAGGAAACAAATTGGAGACAGCGCTAAGTACTGGACTGTTTGCCATTATGTTTTCTATCTCTTCGTCCTTTGTATCCTTCTCTCACTCTCTTTGTGTTTGTCTAACTGAAAGGACTCGTTAGTGAATGTACCTTCAGGTCTAGCACAAGTACTTCCAATATTATCTGACCTATGGAACCTTTTTGTCATGATGTCACACAAGGGGAATAATAGAAAAGTAATTCCTGGGTTAGGTGCTTGAACATTGATTGGATTAAAATGATTTTTCTTTTTTGAGATTTGAAAAGAAAAAATATTAAACATAGAATTATTGGACAAAGTAGAAATTAGGTTTAACTTAAATATATAATTAATTTCTCAAATAGAAAACATGGAAAATCTTATTTATTACTTTCACTAAAAATCACTCAGCTACTGGCATACGCTCTGTTTTCATCCAAGTTTTAGAATCTATCTAAGTGAAATTTTGTATTTACCAATACATGAAGAATTATTATATCACACATTTGTTATAAGTAAAATATTATTTATATGATTAATCAAGTGCTTAAAATTAAAAATATCAGATGTGGACCCCCCCCATGACTCTCCTGTACGCCTATTAAACTATAAATCGGTGGCTCGAAAAGTGACCCTGCATTTATTTGATTACTAGTTTCCGAAGATAGCAGTATCTCAAAAACGACCCTAGGCGTCGCTACGTGCATCTATTGACACACACACAAAAGCTCTAGTTTCTGCAGGTCTCATTTCTTCGTGTTTCGTGACCACATTAGAACTGTCTATGTCACTAGATAAAGTGCTGGAAATCGACGATTTCGACAGGTTAAGTGGAAGAACCCGCTTAACGTATTTCTTATTCTCCTGCTGCAGACTTGTTAAGCTCACTAATAGGGAGGAAAAAAAAGTATTTTATACTCAATTTTAACTCTTAAAACAAGTAATAAATTTGTTTAATTAGAGTGGAAAAAAAAGTAGAGTTTATAACCTTTATCACCGAACCATATCGACGTCGTTTTTTGAAAAAGGCTTAAGCACCAAAAATTCGAAATTTAGGTTTCAATTTATAAAGGGACGTAAACACCACCTCTATCGATTCCCGCTCACTATTTTTTTAAAACTTGTACCACTACAACCCGTGAAGGGTTTTGGGTTCAGTACTTGCTAAGGATCATACTGTTTCTAGGCCGAGATCACGCTCAACCGCCAGGATTTTTCCCCAATTAAGGGTACCCACTTTATAGAGGCTGGGTGAGCCCCGGGAGGATTCCCCGATCCCACAGGGTCGATCCACGACTGAATACAGAATAAATAATTATCTGCCTAAGCCGGTCACTATTTATCGGGAAAAAAAAAATGGAAATGGTCTACAAATCAACTATTGATGACGTAAGCACCAAATACTAATGACCCTCAATCGCCACTCTCTCCTTGACCAGTGTTAGAAGCTTTAAAAATATATTGTAATTATAAAGTCTTTACCACTTTAATAAACTACTACTGTATGCAATAAATAATAAAATTAAAAATATATATATTGTTATTTTGGGAAAAATCGTTTCATGTGTTTCCTATAAAGTTAGCCAAATGGCGTTTACGCATTTTTCAAAAAACGGCTTCGGTATGATCTCTGTATTAAATGTCAATATTTGATGTAAGTTTATTATGACCTTCAAGTAAAGTACCCCGTTCGGCTCTTCAATTTCAACCAAAATCTATTATATTATTTATATTGATATAACAGTCTAATTTACCAAATTTGAGATGTTTTACATTATTTTTTAATATAATGTTTGATGAATATCAATGAAGACCTTAAAGTAAAGTACCACTTCAGGTTATCATCCAGTGACCTAAAAGGGGGATTCACAACTAGATTATACGATAATCCTAAATACAAAGTTTTAACTTTCTACGGCAAACCGTTTTTGAGTTATGCGAGAAACGTTCGAAGGAACATTCGAACGTACGTACAGACGTGACGACGAAACGTGTCAAAACGGATTCAGGGATGGTCAAATTTTCGCGATTGCAATACTTTCTTTGCTGTGTACAAGGAAATTGAAAACGAAGATTTGAACTAATCGATTATGGCTTGTGAAAAGCACATGCACCATGTATAGTAAATGATGGGGCCAGCATGAAAATTGTAGTTACTGGTTATGCATATGGTATTTTTGTCATCCATTTTATACAGATTTTTTCCCTTGTGCATAAGGCTACATATATAGGTAGAAAGACAATTCATTTCTAAAGTTACTTAGTTTTATATTAAATTAGTTTTCATTAATTTGGTTTTACAATTAAATATTTCTGATCGAACTTCAGAAACCGAAAGCACATGTTTTCTCCCCAGTTCGTCTAGGGTCGTCAGGAGGGCAACATGGCGGAGCGTCTCTAGATTAACAAAGCATGTTAATCTATTATCTATTAAAAATGGATATTATATAGTCGCAAGGCCACATTCACCTTTAAGAGGTAACATCAGATGAGCAAGAGACCGTAGAATTACTCATCGTCTTCTGCTGATCTATGTGAGAGAAAAATTCTATACTCCATCAGTTAGTTAACTTATAAAGTAAGTTGATCTCATT